>CAKAOI010044533.1:0-58218 GCA_916701655.1 Sebastiscus albofasciatus | reverse complement strand
CCCCCCCCCCCCCCCCCCCCCCCCCCCCCCGAAAAGAGGTGCTGCAAAAGAGCTGGTATGAGAAAAATAAAGCTTTTTTAACATAAAAGCATGTAAACATGTAGTAGTAGAAACCTAAAATACAAGTATGCACCTGAAAAAAAAACAACATAATAGGTCCTCTTTAACACCTTCTGATTATGTGATTAACATCACTGCACATACACATATTTATAATACAGCTGGGATGATGTGGCTTTAATGTGTAACAGTACACACGTAAAGAAATCATTTAAGTCCCCCTGATATCAAAGTCACTAATCCCTTTTACCATCCCTTTCTTTCTGCTCCTCCTGACCAGATAAAATTGTTCATTATGCTCAAATACTCTCTGGATCCATGTCGGCTTTTCTGCAAATGACTGTTTATCCCTTCATGACTAGTGGCTACTGCTTGACTCTTAAAAAGCGGGCCAGCTCGCTCTCTCTCTCTCGCTCTCTGATCTCTATCCAGTGTCAGTGTCCTTGACATGCCGGCGTCCTTGACGGACAGAGGATGTCCACTCTACAGCCGTGAGTCACCACTAATCCACAGTCACCATTGGATGAGTTCATCGGGTGGCAATCGTCATTAAAGTTACCACTAGTGGCTGAAAACAACCTGTTAGTACCAACACAGGATAGACTCACAGCACTTCATTCGAAAAAATACTGAATTTCCTCTCTACCTCGATCTCTCTAAGGGTGCACAAATTAGAAGAAGTAAAGTGAGCAATCCTTTCACTTTGCTTATGCTCAACAGAGTTTTTGCGCGTCTGAATGCTTCTGCATACCCTTGTGACCTCTGCCAGTCTGTGACAGCTGGCATATGGCACCACTCTACCTCCACCAGCCTGAGTCTACGCCTCCGACGGCGCCAGCTCAGCGGCCCCTCAGACCTCTGCCATCTTGGCCGTACACCAGGAAAACAAGTTAGTGCTGGTAATTAGGACAGATAGCTAGTGAGGAAGAGCTGCTGCGCTCCATGATTTCTGACAGACTTGGCTCATAGGTTTGACGTAGCAGAAGTTTGAGATAAGAGAGTTTATAGAGATGTATGAAATATTTGATAGGTTTATGCTGGACGTGCAGAATATTCACAGAAACTAAGTGGCATGTTGCTTTATGAGTAGGCTGGAAATGAGTCAAAGAAATGGCATGTTGATTTTGAGCTTTGATGCTAGTCGTCACATCTAATGTAAAATGTAGTTGGTGTGCATGTTGCAAAATTTATGTCCCTCCGTTGCTGCTTAGCTTTTCCAACCCAAACTATAAATAAGAAATTCTGTTTGGTCAATGGAATTAGATGTTTCTTAAGTGCAAACGCATCCTGTGGTTTTAACAATTTTCATATACAAAATGATAAAACAGAAAGCTCAGAAAACAGACAAACAGGATGTTCATAATAAAGAGTCTCGTTGTGCTCAGGCCATGAAATCCATTTAAATTTGTGCAATTAGTCGACGTGGTCCAGATTCAGATAGCTTGTTTGGCTGCAGTCCTAGCGTGGCTGTTTCACATCAATGTGACTTCTCATTTTCTAAGTAGCACCATTTCAAATGATGCCAAAATTATCGTACACAAATTAGATGCAGGGTCCCTCAATATTCAGGCAACAGATGTTTCTAGGCCACATGATTGAGAACAGATATCCTCCACATGTGACCGTTTCCAAAGCCAAAATGACAATGTTGGTCATGTCCAGCAATTTAATTGCCTTTGCTTGTCGTGGTGAAAACAAAGTGAGTGCGTTTGGTGTGTAGCCCCGGGCCAAAAGTAAGGGATCAAAACAAGTTACTTGGATGAAAATAATTCAGTAAGCCCATTAAACTAAAAGTAATTTAGTTTAATAAAGAAGAAAAAAATGGCGAACGGAGATTAAGATAATTTAGTCATAAACAAGATAGGATGAAAATAGTTGAATAAGTAGTTAAAATAAACAGTTTTTAACGATATCAAAGGCAAACTGTGGGTAAACTAATAAAAAACAAGACTTGGTCAAAACCGAGAATATGGCTGGATCGTGTGTCTGTGAGTTTGTGGCTAAATTGTTACACAAATAGTCAGTGGTCATGTCTATAATGTTAAATCCAGCAGTACATGTCCACCAGGTCTGGCGAGGACAATAGGGGACGCGCTGCTTCACTCAACTGGCCGTTCAAGCAGTGACGTACCCTATCGTTGAATGGTTTTCTGCTTGCTGGCAATGCCACTGCTGAATCTCGTTTCATTTTAGAACTAGATCGCCTAGTTTCACAGCTTGGTCCAAGTTTCGTGAGCCGGACGCATCGCGCTGGACGGGATCATTTGCATAAAGAACTGTTCCCGCCTTTTCATTTTGAAAGAGCAACCTGCGGTAATTGGTTGTAGGTTAGGAAGAGGGCGGGAGAAAGACAAAAGGATGACGGAGGAGAGACGCAGAGACAGAGAAGAAGGGAAGAGAGAAAGAAACAGAGGAGGAGACATTCTGAGAAACCCTTGGGTAGATTAGCCTGGTGAATGGATGGACTTGCATTTATATAGCGCTTTTCTAGTCTTCCGACCACTCAAAGCGCCTTACACTACATATCAGCATTCACCCATTCACACACACACACACATTCATACACTGATGGCAGAGGCTCTCCATGCAAAGTGTCACCTGACTATCAGGATCTAATCTAAATACTCATTCACACAGCGATGGCTCAGCCTTCGGGAGCAATTATGGGGTTAAGTGTCTTTCTCAAGGACACTTCGACATGTGACCGGAGGAGCCGGGGATCGAACTGTCGACCTTCTGATTGGTGGAGGACCTGCTCCACCCTCTGAGCCACAGAATGTTAAGTAAACAGAAGACATCTGTAGCTGTAAACAATAACGCACATGTCTTGCGGACCAGGAACTGTTTTCTTTAGGACTGACGCCGAATTGTGAGTTAGTCTTTCTGTTCTTTTGCTCTGCTGAGGGTATCTTTGACTGGATTATGTCAGCCACTCCGCACCCGAGCAACACAGTCCTGCCCCTTTTTTTTTTTCTTTTTTTTTCGTGTGCGCGTGTGACTGTGTGAATTGGCCCACTGTGATGTTTAGAGTTTTTGAGCTCAGTATACAGGTTAAAGGGGCTAGCCACAGGTATTTTGCCAGAGTGGATTGAAGTTCTGTGTTGTAACCTGTTGGTATAAGCCAATTCCATTTTCGTGTATTGTTTTCAGTAAAGCTGTCAAAGTTAAAGAGATAATAACGTGTTAACACAAATTAGTTTTAACGCCACTAATTTCTTAAACGCATTAATGCAATTTAGGATTTTTAGGTTGTAGCGGGCTCAGTTTTAAAGCTATAATCCATTGGTACTAACCATGTCATACTAGCACGTCAAGAAGGAGGCTAAATAACGCTCCAGATTTATGCTAAATTTTTGCAAGGAAAAACTGTCATGGCCATTTTCAAAGAGGTCCCTTGACCTCTGACCTCAAGATATGTGAATGAAGATGGGTTCAGGGTACCCACGAGTCTCCCCTTTACAGACATGCCCACTTTATGATAATCACAGTTGGGCATAGTCAAGTCATAGTCAAGTCAGCACACTGACACACTGACAGCTGTTGTTGCCTGTTGGGCCTACAGTAAGTTTGCCATGTTATGATTTTAGCATATTTGTATGCTATATGCAGTACCTGTGAGGGTTTCTGGACAATATTTATGATTGTTTTGTGTTGTTAAATGATTTATAATAATAAATATATAGAGCACATACATTTAAATAAGCAATCATATTTGTCCACTACCATGTTGATAAGAGTATTAAATACTTCAAATCTCCCTTTAAGGTACATTTTGAACTGATAAAAAATGAAAAATGAATCCTGATATACTATGGACAATCATACGATTAATCGCGATTGAATATTTCGTTTTCAGGTAATTGATCTGCTAATTTTAGTCATTTTGTTTAGTAATATTTTAAAGGGTACTATTTGTTAATTTGTGTTATTGGATATTTTTTTCAAGTATACACATTATTTGTACACTTAAACTGCTGGTCTGGGGTCAATTATTTCAAACAGAGCATAGTCCACTTGAATAAATCCACTGCTAAATTGGACAAAATCTTTGATTAGTTGTAGGGTATTATGAGTTGCACCCAAAGCAGGAAAACCTTCGTTGTTGCTACTTTAGTAAACTGAACCCAAACACCCCATCGTTTCAGGATAAAGTTAGTTGCAGCTTATTGGTCATTATACTGAGGATAGGGGTGCTACAGGCGTATAATAATAATTAATTGTGTTGCTGAGACAAAGTACAAAAGTAGGCTAACTCAAGACCAGCTGACTCAGGAGGCACAGTACAGTACTGTAACATTAGCAGACACGCACTGTGTTCAGAACCCCTCTAATGCTGCCTTGTGAAGATTACATGCTTAATGCTTTGTGGAAGCAGCAAGAAAGTCGAGTACAAGGCGGCGAAAAAAGTAAAGTCAAAGAGATCTACTTGAAAATAACTCATGCAACAGTAATTTCCTATTATCCCTCTCCCGCTGTGTGTATTAACTGTTAGATTCTCTACAGTTTGCCTAAAACTACACACTGTGGTGTTCAGCAGAGATAATTCAACTCTACCCCAGGTATAGAACGACTAATAAATCACATTTTGCAGATCCTTTTGCCGAATCCTTTAATTAAACTCTGCTGAACGGGTTACATATCTAGAGCCGCTTGCTTTCCTTATCACAAATCCGCCGATTAATTGCCCTGTCTGCTGCTCCCTTTGTTATAGCGGCTGTGTAAACTACATCAGTAAGTGAGCTGAAAAATTAGGATGAATTGAATCAACTTGTAATCTTCAGGTCATAGGTGCCTTTAAATATAACCCGCTAATGGTTCTGGATGAAATATTATCATCCTCGCACAATAATTTATCATCATAACCGCAAGGTACATTTTGTTCTTCCCGATAATGGCGCTAGAAAACGAGTGGATCTCTATTTGACCTCACGTATCGACTGCTTTTAAAAGGACAAGTGAAAGAAAAAGGGAGCAAGACATCTGCAGCTAAATTATATTTCACAAAGAGTAAAACACTCAATTACCACGCCAGTGATGAAGCACCATTAATGAAAGCGTTTTCACAAAGGTTGATGAAAGTTCGATGCGGCCTTGCCAGGTTTAGCTGATGAGTCACACCAATAGGAAAGCAACTGAAGGACCTCAACATAATAATCCTCTTTATCCATCGTGAAGATGGAAGCAAGGGGTTAAATATTTGAGGTGTATTTGTTCGCACAATAAAACAAAGCAGCAGAAATACAACAACAAAAGAAAAGAAGTTGTGCAGGTGAGATAAAAAAATTGCGAGGGGC
The DNA here is from genome assembly GCA_916701655.1 of Sebastiscus albofasciatus. Taxonomy (NCBI): domain Eukaryota; kingdom Metazoa; phylum Chordata; class Actinopteri; order Perciformes; family Sebastidae; genus Sebastiscus; species Sebastiscus albofasciatus. The sequence goes on along the minus strand of CAKAOI010044533.1, from coordinate 52,864 downwards.
TTATAGAAGAAATCTCACCTCAATAATCATTATAAGGAAATACAAAAGTCATATAATAAACAAAAGTAAACAAACAAGCAAGCGCACGTAAAGTAAGAAACATGAAAAGGAGATGATTAAACCTGCAGTATGCAGAATATTTTTGGCATCATTGGGCAAATTATCCATAATAATCTTTCTAATCTGTAATTCAAGTGTTCTGAGAGAAAATTAGACTTCTGCAACTCCTCTTGGATCTGTTTTCAGAGCATTCCTATTCGCTGTGCTCCGGCTGGTGGGCGGTGCTTGGTATTTCCTCAACTGATCACAACATGGCTGCCGGGTCACAAACTTTCTTATTTTACAGCTAAACAGTACACTACAAGATGTTTCTGAAAACATTTGAGGAGAGAAATAGGCATTACAGTAACAGAATATTGATTCATATTTGATCAGCGCTGCCTAGTTTGACCGTTTGATCAGAGTTTGCGAGTGATTGACAGCTGCTCAGAGACGGCAAGGCTCTGATTGGTCGTTTTCATCCGGTCTGTGAAATCTTGCAGATGCCATTAGGAGCACCGGAGGACACAGAGGCACATGATTTTTTTCAGATTACCTGTCTCATGCACCACTGTCAGGATATAGTGACCGTTTTACAAAAATGACTTTTTAAAAACACATTTGCTCCATTTTTATCCACTGCAGCTTTAAGGGACAAGTGCAACCTCAAAAAAGAGAAATGAGAAAATCATTTGTGTTACCTCTGGTTTCCATGGCAATTTCTTGTGGCGCTGGCTGAGGATCTTCCGGATGCGGGTATGGTCTCTGCCACCAGCCCCTCCTGTGATTGGCTCATCATCCTTGAAAAGACACAGCAGAAACAAAGACTCTTTATTCCTCTTTAACCACAAAAAAAGAGACACGATGATGAAAGGCAAATGAATGGTGGTTTTAAATCTCAGCAACTAAAAGTCATCCATCCATCTATGCATGAAGGCATCCATCCATCACTGAGGTAATAGGACTCTTCACCATAAGCCACATAATTGATATATGAGATAAAGTAGCATCATTAGCAGAAACCACAGCCCTTTCTAACTCATGGAAGCTTTAAGCAGTGCGTACTTTACATTACACACAACTGAGAATAACTCTCTCACACACACACACACACACACACACACACACGTATATCCTGAAATAGCAGGCCAAGAATACAAAGGGTTATTTTCTCAAGAAGGCTACCATTAAGACCCTGTGGAATCTCCTCTTTACCATTCACTACTAATCCAGCGTTTGACTCGCCAAAGCCCTAATCTCCACATACTCTAACCGTCCACCCTGCCGGCCAACATCTCCTCTCCAGGGAGCCTGAACTCTCCCCCTGATCTGGGATTTAGCCCGGTGCACTGGCCAGATCACTGCAGGGCTCTTTCTCTGCGGCCTGCTAAGAGGCATGTTAATGTTAATGCTGTGGTGCGGTGTGACGGGCAGGACAGAGCAGAGAGAGGCGCGAGTTCGCGCCCAGCTATGAGGAGATAAAAAGGCTTCCCAGAGAAGGAACCGAGTCACAGAGCTGTTAAATGAGTGGCAAAGCATCCTCCATTTAGCAGGGATGTCAAAGAGGAGGCATACCTCCACCGAGACAAGCTAGAGAGGGTTTTCAGCAGCACTCAAATGAGGGGCTTTTGTTGAGGAGGCACCAGTGTTTGCGAAAGAATCGGGAGGAAAAAGATTTTTTTTTTTTTTTTTTAAGTAGAAGAGGCAAAGAGACAGAGCTGTCGGTTGCCAAGCCTTTGATTACTTTTTTAACTTCCAAGGGAGAAAGATGAAGGAGGGCAGGGAAGGTAATGATGAAGAAATGTGACAACAGGCTCCCCTCCCGTCTGACACCAGAGGAGCGATGTTTGTGCGTACCCGAAGACTCACAAACCTCTCCAGCACTAGTTGTGTCTGACACACACACACACACGCACACACATGCACACACATACACTCTGAAGCGCACATCGATTCGCTCACTTGAAGGACACAACATTCATATTGCATCAGCTGGAGTCACACATGAAACAAAGACAGCAGAAGAATAAAAGTACGAGACAGGACTCAGTGGTCAATAAAATACACTGTGAATTGTTGGAAAACGCTGGGAGACTTGATTTCAACACCTGCAGCAAAATCCTATTTTTTTTTTTTTTTTGGCACATGCAGTATGTTGAAAAGCTTACGCAATGCTGCTGCAACCTAAATGTTTTGGCTTTCGTATACCTTCTACAGCTAATTTCCATTCATCACTATGCAATTAGAAATAAATCCATCATGAAAATTGTGCCTAATTATTGGCTCTTAATTCCCCAATCTACTATAATGCACTACGGCTACACAACTTTAAATTAGGGCTGTCAAAGTTAATGAGATAATAACGCGTTTATGCAAAATCGTTTTAACGCCACTTATGTCTTTAGCACATTAACGCAATTCGAATCTTTGTAGCGGGCTCAGTTTTAAAGCTAGAGTGAATATACTGACATCATATGAATCTAATAAACCTAAGTCATACTAGCTTGTTGCGAAGGAGGCTCAATAACGCTTAACCTCTGACCTCAAGATATTTGAATGTAAATGGGTTCTATGGGTACCCACGAGTCTCCCCTTTACAGACATGTCCACTTTATGATAATCACATGCAGTTTTGAGGCAAGTCATAGTCAAGTCAGCACACTGACACACTGACAGCTGTTGTTGCCTGTTGGGCTGCAGTTTGCCATGTTATGATTTGAGCATATTTCTTATGCTAAATGCAGTACCTGTGAGGGTTTCTGGACAATATCTGTCATTGTTTTGTGTTGTTAATTGATTTCCAATAATAAATACATACATATATTTGCATAAAGAGAGCATATTTGCCCACTCCCATGTTGATAAGAGTATCAAATATCTGACAAATCTCCCTTTTGATTAGTTTGCGATTAATCGCAATTAAATATTTTATTCAATTGACAGCTCTACTTTAAATGTAAAGAATTTCCACTATGGTTAACATTTTTATCCATGTTTGGACAATGTGTCCTCATACAACGGTCTGTATGATATCTTATAAAAAGTTATTGCTCATTTCTTATCCATTTTCCTACGAATGTCCAGCAACACGTGTCAATTTACACTGCATACAGTCTTTTGAAAATAAACTTCCATCTTCACAGGAAACAACTTGGTTAGGTTTAGGCAACAAAACAACTTGGTTTCGGTTTAGGAAAAGATTGTGGTTTGGGTTTAAATAAATCTAGTGGCGTAATGTAAGTATGGAAGTTACATGACAAATAAATCAACGTTGACTTCTTGTCAACTGACCGGTCTCCTGGGTGAAAGGCTGGTGTTTTTTGACCAACCCATCCACCCCGACCTCCTCCCTATGCGGCATTTGTTGCTCTTTATACTTCCTATACTTCACAATTACTGTACGTGGATAACACACAAATTGATTTAATGGGATATAAACAAATTGCTGTGCATTACTTTTCGTAGGTACAGCTACGAACTGTGTATGAGAACAGCCTGGTCTGGAATACTAAACTACTAAGTAAAGCCTGAACACATTTATCTAAAATAGAGTTAAACATCTTTCCAAGAATAATGATTCACTTTGAACCTCATCTTTATAAAGTTTTAGTTCTGTTTTTGCATTCAAATCATTACAGCTCTGTTTCACTATTGAGTGCTTCTTTACCTTTGAGGTGTTGTTTTTCTTGTCATGAAAAGCTCGGCGTTGCTGTCACGTCTTATGAAATTTGGACCACGGATTGTCTCTGCGACAATGTTTGCCTACTGTGAGCAAACCGAGAGCTTTTTGTTCCTGCCTATGGCAGCCAATCAGCTTTCACTATTAGAACAGGTGCGATGACTGTTTGAATGATGATGAAGGATTATCCATGTAGGGAAAGGACTTTATGATCTGCGGCGCTGCTTACTGAAAGAGACAATGTTTTCGGAATAATATGTTGTCAGCCCTAAAAGACCAAACTCTAAATCACTGCTTGGGTTTGGACAGTAATTCACACGGACACCACTTTGCCAAAGCGCTGCCTCAGCTCGATCCGACTCGAAGTCTGCTTATCGATGCAATACTAAAAGGTACAGTTAAACTCATTGACCTGAGGTTGCACTACATCCATCAGCTGCACCTCTTTTTTCCGCTATAGTGTATAATGACTTTACACTCCAGCAACATGTTGTCATCACTTACGGCGTCCTACAAATACATGTAACATTTTGCGTGACTCATTACTTCAGAGTTACAGTCTCTAATTTGTAAGCAGATCTTCATTTTCCTGGCACTGGGCCCAGAACCGTGTTATCGTGTTTCACTGATAATTAAAGTTGATGCTAAGGGGCCTGTCAGATGGCCTTATGTATTAAACATTGCATCAAGGCAAAACAGGGAATATCAATCACGCTGATGAGACTGCCTATTCATCAAGTGTTTACATTGCTATTTACCTTGTTGACTTTCAGTCAAATAAAAAGACAAATGGCCTTTAACAGTGTCTGCTGTGGAAGCAATGCATCAGAGAGTTAAAGAGTGAGGGAGAGCAGCATTTAATTACAGTTGTTTTATGTCTGAACACGCATGGCCGAGTTGTAAACCTCAGAAGGATTGATTGATAGATTATTGCTTCCGTCACTGCTATCCATCCATCTAGTCAGTCAGTCAGTCAAAAACCACTCACTGTAGTGGGTGCTAACCTCCCAGTTGTTTCCTCCCAGACTCCCCACATTCAGACAGCGCAACTCAAACGGATGACCTTGCTGATCCTAGCTCGGGGAAACAGCTGGAGCCAGTGTCCTAGAATACCAATGAGCTTAATTAATCTCCCTTATTAAACACAAACAAGCACCAGTCTGCAGGGAAGGGGGAGAAAGAAGAAAGGGGGAGACGGAGCAGAGATCTGGAGCTCCTTTCGCAAATCCCTCCCCACCCACCACGATAACCCCTCGCGAATGAGCTCGGCTCAGACGGCTCCCAAAAGTCCACAAATCATAGTTTCATTCCCAGCGACCTGCAACATGAAAGTTAATAACCAGCGTGGAATAATTGCATTATTCTTCATTCATGTTAACCGCAGCAGAGATATACAGTATGTTAATTAGTCCCACCGTTATAATAATAACGTAGACGCTTCTCATTTTTCATCCTCTCGCTGAATCAACAGCGGCTCCTGGTCACTGGATGTTCATTGTTCATATTAATAGGTGTAGCAGGAAGCAAAGATACCTGGGTGACATTTACTGCAGCTATGACTAATGGCAATGATTCATCACCAAAAACGAAACGCTGAGATTGGAAGCTGCTCTCGTCTGTGATGGGGGATGTTTCCAAATCTGATACAGAAATATATTACATTCAGATATTACGCATCAGATAATGTTGGATCAGAATTTTGACAGTATATATCACATTGAACAGACATTTCCAATCTATGTGACAATGTGGCTGTGATGAATACGCTGAGAGATTTCTACAGAGAGAAATAGAAAGAAAAGGGGTGAAATGAAGGGAGGAGAAATAGAGAACAAAGACATAAAAAAAGTGGCAGAGTGGAGAATAAGCAAACTGAATGCAAGACAGATGAACAGAGACAAATACAGAAGCGAGAAAAGGTGACCAATGGAGCAATAAAGAGGAAAAAAAGCACGACTGAGAGCATATCTTTGATAGGTAGTGCACAGTGTGGTGTGTGCCAGTCTAGTTCTCAGAAATCCCTCTGGCACAGTGAACGTCTGAAGCGACTACGGACTGCCAGAATCTCTTTCCCACCTCTCTTTACTGAACAGACCAAACAGACCGGTGTCTGCTTGGTTTTCAGAGCAGTACCACAAGGCTCTGTGAAGTATTACATACTCACCAGCAATACCGTGGCTCTGTATGTGATGTGACTACAACTGAAAAAGATGGATTTTCAGTTCACAATTCTTTGCACTCGGAACAAAAACAAGCTTTCCAAGATTGTTAGTATTGCAGAGAAGGTGACTGACAAGTCTCAGAAACAACTTTGCAAATATTTGACAGTGCTGTGCACAGGAAGGCTGAACATACAACTGCAGATAGATCATATCTACTCAGAGTTTGAGCTGCTCCCGTCTGGCTGTCGATTTGCATGACCAACGGGGCACGGAGCCCCCCTCCCCTACTTGTATCCAAGAAAAGCTGTATAACAGTCTTAGAGTTGCGATAGATTTTGTTATTGTGGTTAAATAAATGTAATTTATAGTGTTGTTAGATTACTGCTAGACCGCCCGTTAATACAGGTGCGGACCTCCCTTTGTGTGCGTCAAGCGGGAGATCAAATAGGGTTTTTGACTGCAGTGTAAATGTTGTTTTTTAAAGGCTAAACGCCAACAAATATGGATCCAAGCAGAATGTTTTGTTAGGTTTTCTTACTAAGTAGCAAAAAAATACAGTATAGCTCTTAAACAGTTTCATATTCAGACTTTTGTATAAATCATCCAGTAACTGTGATATTATAATTTTAGTTATACAGTACATGAACAAATCTAATTTTGACAACCTCGGAGCGGACAAATCCTGACATACCCCCTGTGATCTTTGGCGCCCCCCTAAGGCGGGTCCGGACCCCAGGTGGGGAACTACTGCCCTGTGCCATACAGGCACTGAACACAGAATGACTACCTGTTATTTTATAAGATGTGCTCTCTTTTATTATGTATATAACTTTGTAGCTGCTATCTGCCCATTTACACTGTATGCTGTATTTGTATGTCGTGTTATGTGTATTGTAAGTTGCTGTGCTTGGGAGAAGCCAAAGACAAATTTCCACTTAGGTGGACAATAAAAGTCAATCCAATCTAATCAGACCTGCAATGATTAAATGATTAGTTGTCAACAATTAAATTAATCGCTTACTATTTTGATAATCGATTACTTGATTGAGTAATTTTTTAAGAAATAAAGTAAACATTTTCAGATTCCGGTATCTTTTTTTTGACTCCTCTATGACAGTAAATTGAATATCTTTGAGTTGTGGATAAAACAAGACATTTGAGGATGTCTCTCTTGGGCTTTGGGAAACACTGATTGACATTTTCACCATTTTCTGACATTTTATAGACCAAACAACTAATCAATTAATCAAGAAAATAATCGACGATTAATCAACAATGAAAATAATCATTAGTTGCAGCCCTAAATGTAATCTGATCAATTCTCATGATAAATTGGATACCATAGATGTGCAGTTTCTCTACACCACAGTAGGAAAAAGAATAATAGCAACTTATTTGTAACATCCATCATATCCTTCATTGAAATTTGGGTTTATTGAAATAAATAATGCTTATCCAGTGAAGGTTAATCCACATCAAAGCTAAAGCTGGGACAAAGGCAAGTTCTCAAGGTCACTCACAGGCAGACACCAACCACTCAAGAAGCCTGCAATAGTGACAAAACATAGTGCCTGACCTGACCTGAAGGTGTACTACGCAGTTGTCCTTGTCTCAAATGCTGAAGAAATGTAAAATCTAATTAAAAAATGGAAACGTAGGTGAGTTCTAATCAACGCTTGGAGTTTACAGTATGGCTGATTGAAGAGTCCTTCGGGCCATTTAGCATTGTAAAGAATATATGAAGACCAATGCAACATGCAAGGGTCTTTAAATAACAAAGAAACCTCTGAGGGCTTCTTCCATATTTTCTTTTTTCCCTGTTAAAGGGGTTTTTTTTTGGGGGGGGTGGGTTTCCTTATCCAATGAGAGGGTCGCACTGTAAAGGACAGAGGGTGTCGTATCCTGTACAGATTGTAAAGTCCCCTGAGGCAAATTTGTGATTGAACAGTTGAAAATTGACTTGACTTGAGGGAACAGAGTTGGACAAAGACAGAGACAATGGCTCACTTTTATTTCTCTACTTCATTTGTTAGAGGACCAATTACGCCACCTCCTCAAGGGGAGGTAAAAATTAACTGAATTGCCCTCACAAGACTCTTGTTGGGATTCAAATGCGTGTTTATGCAAGTCCTTGGACACTATCACGGGAAAAAGGAGCACTACAAGACTCGGGGTGATTATTAGAAACGTCTTCACTTAGACCCATGTGCACCTGCTCCTTCACCATCCACTCAACACACTCACCATGGCAACACAAGGCCTGTCTGAAATAGTCTATGCGCTGTTGTTCCTACATGCATACATGATGAAAATGCATGTGTTTTTTCCACATGTTTTTCTGTCAATTTAATCACTCTGTGTTTCAAAGGATATGTTCTTTTCAGAAGCTGAAGGAAGAAGAAGAATGAGTCAATGAGTGGCCTTTGATCCACACATCATTTATGAGTAATTAAAGCTGAAGTAGGTGAGATTAGAGCAATTATGATTAAAAAAAAATACTTTTAGTTACTATATCGTGACAGTAGTACATGAAACAGGTAAACTGAAAGAAATCATGTGCCTCTGTGTCCTCCTATGCTCCTAACGGCATCTGCAAGATTTCACAGACCAAAAGAAAACAAGCAGTAAGAGCTGATCTGAGGTCTGCTGTGCAACTGCTGTCTATGAGAGCCAGCTGTCAATCACTTACAAACTCCGACCAAACGGTCAAACTAGGCAGCGCTGATCAAATATGAATCAATATTATGTTACGTCAAAGCCTATTTCTCTCCTCAAATGTTTTCAGGATCATCTTCAGAGGTCTAGGGACCTCTTTGAATTTTTTTTAGCACAAGTTATGATTTAGTTTCATATGATACCAGCATCTTCACTCTAGCTTTAAAACTGAAAACTGAGTCCGCTACAACCTCCGAAAAATCAATTGTGTTAATGTGTTAAAGAAATGAGAGGCGTTAAAACGAATTTGCGTTAACGCGTTATCGTGTTAACTTTGACAGCCCTAGTATTTTCCCTGTTCTTATCAGTGTTGTACTACTTGTAAAGTCACTGTTGTTTTGTTTTTGCACCAGTACAAAATTAAAAAAAACTAAATAAATAAATAACTTGAAATGGCCTCTATTGCTTCGGCTGATGAAAGCTGGCCACTTTGATATACATCTAGTATTGGCTCATCAGCAAACACGGCTGGAAAGTGGAATCTAATGTTCGCCTGCAGAACACCATATGTTGATGTGGCCGCTCCGGGTGTTGGTTATGTATAGGATTGTCCTGGGAACCATCGCCATGATCCAGCACTCCAGAGGTTGCATAAATCTGCACCCTGATCTCACAATCAGCCGTTCTAATCTATTTCAGTGAGAATGCAGCTTTGGGAGCCCCGATACCTTTACATCCAAATCCCCCTATTCCTCTTAACAAAGTGGCTGGCACCGCTGAATAGAAATCAGCCCGAACGCGTTCAGTTAAACTATTGCAGAACAAATCCCAGCCAACAGAAAGAAGGAGTGCAACTATTTTTGTCTCCCCGTTTACATTATTCATGTAAGAAATTGCATGCCGGTCAATGGCACAACGGTAGAAAGGCTGAGTGGAGAAGAGAGGGAGAAAAATGGAACACAAATAAGGGACGGCTGCAGTCGATAATAGGAGTGATAGAGTCAGTGGCTCCAATTCATTGGTTGAAAGATTAATGGTGCAGAGATGAGTACGGCAGGGAGACAATAAGAAACAAAGGAGAAGAAGGAGGGAACGGAGGGAGGGAGGGAGGGGGAGAGACAGACGGAAGGCGAGAAGAAAAACTGCATACGGTTGAGGGAGAAACAGGAGAAGATGAGAAATTATTACCCTGCATGAGTACTTACAGTATAGAGCGCTGATTTTCATTTGATTATTATGTTTGCAGTGTGCTCTAGAGTATGGAAACATATGGTCATCACAACTATATTTCAGCACATATTAAGGTGTACAGTGTATGTACTGGACATCACAGTGTGTAATTTATTGATTTAGGTCTGGGACAAGGTGGCAGGTACTGTCATGCTTGAGTCTACATCAATACAGCAGACATGTAAGGACAACGACTGTGAGGAGAAGCGCAATCTCTCTCTGGATCAATAGCAGACTGAAGAACTTTGTCTGTGTTGTCACATTTTGGCAACTTTAAGGTGCTCTAATTTTACATCTAAATGTATCGTCGCAGGACCCGCTGGTAAAAATGCATTTAGCATACAAATAATATGCTAAAATCATAACATGGCAAACTGAAGCCAAACAGGCAACAACAGCTGTCAGTGTGTCAGTGTGCTGACTTGACTATGACTTGACCCAAACTGCATGTGATTATCATAAAGTGGGCATGTCTGTAAAGGGGAGACTCGTGGGTATCCATAGAACCCCATTTTCATTCACATATCTTGAGGTCGGAGGTCAAGCGACCCCTTTTGAAAATGGCCATGATAGTTTTTCCTCACTAAACTATAGCGCAATTTTGGAGCGTTATTTAGCCTCCTTCCCGACAAGCTAGTATAACATGGTTGGTACCAATGGATTCCTTAGTTTCTGGTTTCATATGATACCAGTATCTTCACTCTTTAAAACTGAGCCTGCTATAACCACCGAAAGATTGATTGCGTTAATGTGTTAATGAAATTATTGGCATAAAAACAAATTTGCATTTACGCATTATTATCGCGTTGACTTTGACAGCCCTAATATTATCAAAATACATTTTACACAGAAACCAAATTGAAAGCTAAATTTGATTAGTAACTAACTGTGTAAACTATTCAAGAGAAGCAATAGGTTCATTAATAAACACATTTTCCGCCAGATATGTGTTGGACAAAAAATTATTTTTGGTCTATTTTCACATGCAAAGTAAACCTAAAGGTAAATTTATAAAAAAAAAAAAAAATCCACAGCTGCATTATTGGTTCCTGCAATGATTCCGAATCATATGGAAATATTTATCTGACTGATTGAGGTCAGGATTTTGCGTTAGGTTGAGTGACTGAGAGAGAGAGCAGGCAGAGCGTGAGCCCTCTTTTTGATGGCTTGTAATCTTTGCACAGTAATTAAAACTGTCTGAGCTCAGTGATTCAGTACAACCTTAGGAAAAATACTTCATAGGAAGACAGCTAAAGGTACCTTTAATCATTATAAATTAAATGTAAGTAGAGCTTGAACAAGTTACGGGTCAGATTAGTGGAAAAGGAAGGGAAAAAAACGGTTGGAAGGGGACAGAGAGTAAAGGGAGAAGAATCAAGCCTTATGCCATGCTCTCCTTTTGTTGGAAGAGACCTGCATTTTTTTACTGTCTGGGCAACAAATTGCATTACTCTGCACCTTCTCTATCACAGTGTGGCTTGGAGGGAGAAGAGGAATAAAGAAGCGGGGTCTGTCATCCATATTAGGTCTAGGTTCTCTGTCCAGGCTGATTATCACTGATGGGGTGTGACATGGGGCAGCTGGCAAACAGAACAGGCAAACAGTCGACTGTCAATCATCCCCGACCTGCTTTGTGCCGAATCTGACCTCATCAACACTGAGCCTGCTGCGGAGAAACCGAGGCGCTCTCAGACTGGGATGGACACGGACACGCAAACCGACAAACAGGCTGGCCATGCTCTATGAGACAGTAATGGTGCATTAACTTGTACTTTTCCCAACTGGTTTTCTCAGCCCTAAGCAGCGAAAATGGATAGATGGATGGATAAATGTTATTTTTTCCTAACTGCCATTAACTTTTTTTTAACATACAGTCCTATCAGTACTGACCACAAAGTGCTCTGAGCACAGCTACACATTAAAAAAGCACCTGGCTGCTTCTTTTGGCAGAGCAGAGCCCCTCCAAAGGTTTGAAAAGGCCTAAGCTTTTTAAAAAAAGACCATATGACGTCAGTCGCTTTTTTATCAGGAAAATGCTAAACAACAGGTTCCTCAGGAGGCTGGCGGTTTCCAACAACAATAACAAAGCAACAAAGTTTAGACAAAGATTAGTTTTGGTAGTGAGTGAATATAAGGAGCTATATTGTGCCTGCAGTCAAACATAAGGAGGCAGCGTAGGATCAAATACGGAAACGTTTGGGAACATCTGGCAAGTGCTTATTTTGCAAAAGCATTTTATCAGATTTTAAACATACTAATTAGCTTAATAACCAGCGGGATCAGTGCCACCTGTAGGCAATGAGTTCTAACACAGCAGGGTTTTTTTCTCTTTCCTTTTCTATAGCTGCTGTTTGTGTGTTTGAAGTTTAAAGCACATCTGAGGGTGTAAACTCCTGCTGGTGTGACATTTCTTTCCTATAAGTGCCGCAGGGTGGTCTGACACATAAACTGTGTATAAAGATGGACGACATGTCAGCTCCCTAAAAGTGAAGCCAAAACATCTGGATCGCGCCCTGGTGGCTGGCTGCAGTATAGGTCATAAATCCCGCCCCCTCCATGTTAGCGGAAGGCACATTGGCCAAAACTAAAAAGACCAAGTACACATCAAATAAATGGTTCCCCAAATATGGTTTCTGTCATTTTAGGTAGTTCTTATCACAACGATGAATGTTCAAGTGTTCATTTTTCTGATAAGTTTGGTTTTAGTTAGTTATTTGGTGCTATAAAAAGGAGTTGAAACATCATGATTGACAGCTGTGAGTCTCTCTCGCTGACAAGCTGCGGCCGCACTCGGCTTGCAATTGTTTCGGGCGGGTGACCTCGATACTGCGGCTCCACCCCCTGATCATTACTGCGCAGACTCTGGCTCCGAATGACGTCAAAATCTCAAGATGGCAGCTCCCGTATCTGGGATATTTTGGCTTCACTTTTGTACAGTGGGAGGAAGTGGAGAAACGTCGTCCATCTATATACATAGTCTATTGTCTGACAATCATTAAAAAGGCATGAGCATTTAAAAATGTGACGACTAAACTCACGCTTAAGGTGTTTCATTGCTTTTTCTGTGTTTAGCTATAGTGTGTGTGTGTGTGTGTGTGTATGTGTGTTGAGAACTTGTGCATCAAACTGTGTGTTTATTGCACACGGCACCCAAAACCTCAGCACATCTGGTAGTAGCACTTCAAAGCCTAGATGTAAGACACTAAACTATTCCCTCCTCCCACTCTACAGCAAACAGCTCCCTTGACCTAAAACCAGGGATGTAATATGAGGTAGCTCTCCGTCCATGCCACACCCACCCACACACACACACACACACACACAACTCTCCATCCCGTACTGTATCTACTTAGCTAAAGGAAACTCATTAAAATGCTGACGTGAATTATGAATGAAAGAAGAGTCCATGTAAAGTTTAATAGTGGGAAGTACTAGGGAATGTTCTGGAGCCTTTAATATGAAAGTGACCCGTCATAACCTCAACAACCACAATCAAAAATTAATATGAATACACCAATGCATTCCCAACCCGCAGCAGACATACACAGATCACACATAGATCTATATAGACCCAATAACACCAACACAAAAAATGCACACCCACACTCCCAAGCGTGTTGGTGTCTGTATCAGCATGTCGAGGAGATACATGTACATGCACACAGTTACCCACTTCATTATAATAAAAACTGGCGTGTTGGGATCAATAAGCTAACAGCAAGACCCCTAGAAGGTGGTCGCGTCTTCATTATTGGAAAGTAAAGACAACACTGAACGAGGACCCCGACTGCTATTATGGAGATTGTGCAGCGATTACCTATTCCTAGAATCAATACTTACATCTTCTTATCTTACCCCTGCTGAATAAATACACGATAGCACACTCTCATCATACAGAAGGTCTACTTCCTGCTCTGAATACGTTAAGAACAAGGATCAGTCAATATCACAAAATCAGCCCTAACAGAGTGAGTGAGAGAGTCTATTACTAAGATAATATGCACTTAGTTCAATAAAAGAACGAGGGAATGTTTTATTTCTATTATGAAACAATGTAATTTAGCTTGTAACGTCAAAAAATGTTGTCATAACGTGTCAAGAGAACCACAAGAGAAGCACAGCCAATAACACTAACAATGGCTCATTTAACAGTCCGAGTAAACCAGGTGAGAGAGACGGCGTGCCCTTCACTGGCACAGCAGCATCTAAAATGGAGCCATTAGTTACACCTGCGTTTGACAAGTCAAAATGTCTGCTGAGAGGAAGCTCTATGGGCTCGCTGAATGTCAGCTGTTCCAGTAGTGCGGTTCTGCTATCAGTTTGGGACACAGGGGGAAAAGGGATTTGCACTGTGCAGCAGTTTCAGCTGTTGTCAATTGACAATTATCGCTCATGGCTATTTATCTCCCCCGTAGTGAGCAATAAGCCAACAATACGTTTTCCTTGGGTGAGAAAAGAAAACATCCACTGAGTAACAGTCATTGTCGGAAATCGCTTTGTGTCATTACGAGCTCTGTCTTATACCTGCATGTGTGTTCTGTTTAGTAAATCAATCAATCCTTGGGCATGAGCTCTCTGTCACATTAACCTGTCAAACAAACACAAAACGACCAATGATTAACTTCCGTTTAGCAAAGAAAATAACCAAATCAAGGGCAGTTTTGGCGTCCTGGTGGCCTGTGTTGCATGTCACTGTCAATCTCACCTCATTTCTTGTCTCATTTTTACTGTTGACACCATAATAAAGGCCTAAAATGCCCCCAAAATATATTTTTTAAAAACGTTTTGACTTCAAAGTGTTTTATTATAAAACTAGAATTACCACCTTGTGGTTGTTTTCCTTCGCCAACCAGTGAAATTGCAGTTTACATTCATGTCTGTCCAAAATGTCATCTCTTCATCATTTTATCCTATTAGACATGTGTGTGAAATTGTCATAATTAGCATATGAATTCTTGAGTTATAGCCGAAAATGTGTTTTGTGAGGTCACAGTGACCTTTGACCACCAAAATCTAATCAGTTCATCGTCAAGTCCGAGTTGACATTTACGCCAAATTTGAAGAAATTCCCTCCAGGCGTTCCTGTGATATCGCATTCATAAGAATGAGAGGTACGGATGGACAGACGGAGGCATAAAAATACGAATGTTGTAAAATAGGAAATGAGTATTCAAAAAAGCTGTGTAATCATAAATGCATCCACATGTTTAAGTGCATCCCACTACACAAGCAGTTACATCCAAACAAGACATATTGACTGTGTAATGTGTGCTGCAGTGCATTTCACATGCGGTATCTGTGATATGTAGGTCTCCTGCTGTCTGCCTGACTTCTGCTGCTGACATTTCTGCTGACCAGCACTCCCGAGCTCTCTGTCCTGCTTTAGTATTTTCTCTCCCTCCATCCTTCTTCCTAGGGCAATTTTCCAGCTCTCTCCTCTCTACTGAGAAATACTGTTTAATTCAGTGTGATTGAACTTTTGCTTCAAGTCCAGAGAGAGGGAAATGAAAGCTTAATACAAAACCTGCCCCTCCCTGACTAGATGTATGAAGGACCACTTGTTACGTAAGCTCTTTAAGTGCTCTTTAAAATATTTGCCAAGCACTCAATTTAAAGAACCCAAACTAATGGTAGCAGAGTAAGTAACTATCAACCATCCATCCTGGCTAATGGCAAAATATTCTGAGGCAAAAGGAAAACGAAGAGATTAAAAAGAAAAAAAAAAACCTTGGCACTCATGAAAAAGTTTGAATTTAGAAAGCTAGAAAAAAAACACAAAAGCTGTCATGAAAAGAAGCATAAAGGTTAAAAAAAAAAAAAAAGGCTTCAGCGTATTTGACTTTGCTTCTAGTACTTTTAATTTGGGAGGCTGGCCGGTGGGAGACGGGGAGATGAGAGGAACTTGTGGCCACACCAGACTCCACTTTTACCTCACTTAAACAAACACAGGGATGTGTCAGCAAAGCCTATGGCACCAGGGGATGACTTTGAATGTTTTTTTTTTTCATTTTCACCTTTTCATCCTTCCCCCCACGCTTTCTTTTTGCTTCCTTTTAAATTGTGCCGTCACCCCTGGGCCCGGAGAACATTTCAGACTCAAGTCTTTCATCTCAAAGAAAGCTACACCTCTGCAGCTCAGCTTCCATGCATGGACTCCACGCATGTTCATACATGTGTGTTTTAAGGTGACCGGCATCTGTGACCTTTTGTGACGTTAGCTTTTTAAAATACCTGCTTTGCTCCAAGAATCATTCTTTTTTCTTACCTCTTGGAGCCTCTATATTCCTGTCAGTGCAACTCAAACAGACAAGACATGAGCAGCTTTGAAAAGGAGGCCTCCGGTTAATAAACTGTGTCAAAATGAATGTCTCTCCAGCTCTCTCCTCCGCAGCACACTTCATCGACTGCACACCTGTTTGGAGAGCTCACATCCACCTGTTTGGTCTCCGCTGTCTCCATTAAAAATAATGTCCATGCCTCACTTCCACTTTCTCCTCACATCCCTCCACTACGCCTCTATGTTGTAACATGTTGCGTCGTCATCTGCAAAACATCCCTCATCCCCTTTGTCACCAAGACAACAAGACAGACAAAGAGTAATTAAAAATGCCCCTGCTGCTTTGTGTTTAATGTCCCTGTCAGCTCACTACAGCCTTGGAGCCGCTTCACAGCAACGCGCCGCCTCCGTTTGGCCCGACAGCTCTTTCACGACAACAAGTCACGCTGCAAACTGCTCAACCGAGGTCACATTAATGCATTTTATTCAGGAAATTATACAGTTCACCTGACAGATAAAACTTACTGTAGGTAAGCTGTTATTTTTTTCACAGCAGTCAAATTCCATGACATTTTTGTCTACTCTGGGTTATAGGTTCAAAGTGTGGAAACACTTGGGCCAAGCCGTAAAAATAAAACAAAATTCTCACCATACCAAGAATGAAATGTCAAAAAAGTTTCTGGTAGAATACTGACAGTGAGGACTTTCTTTAACTTTTCTTATGGTATATACAGTATGTTATGTGTAATTATGAAAGTCTGGTTGGTCCAGACCATTGACTGTATACAAAGATAGACGACATGACAGCTCCCCAAAAGTGAAGCCAAAGCATCTTGATCGCCCCCTGGTGGCTGGCTGCAGTATAGATCATAAAGCCCGCCCCCTCCATGTTAGTGAATGGGACATGGAACAAACTAAAAAGTCAAAGTACATGTCAAATATATTTTTCCCGAAGATGGTTTCTGTCATTTTAGGTATTTATTACCATGCTGATGTATGTTCAAGTGTTCATTTTTCTGCTAAGTTTGGATTTAATTAGTTATTTGATGCTATAAAAAGCGGGTGAGATGTCATGATGGGCCAGCTGCTTTGAGTGCAGGCGGAGCCGGATGCTCAGTAATTGTACGAGAGAGGACATGTAACTTTAACTTTCCATAACCGTCACAAGTGTGTGTAATAGAACATGTGTCAATTTGCTCATAAATGTTGTTAAAGAGATATTATGGTTACTTGTTGTGTCTTTCTGGCCAAGTAGCTACTGTGGTGTTAACGTAGCGGCTAGCTGGCTCATGCTAGCTGGCTCACGCTAGCTGGCTCACGCTATCAAGCTACGGCCGTGCTCGGCTCGTGATTGGCTCAGGCAGGTGTGTGGGCGGGACCTCGATACCACTGCTCCAGCCCCCCGATCACTGCTGCGCATAGTCTGACTCCAAATAAAGTCAAATAAAACACTAAAATAGTTATAAAAACAAACTTCACTTTTGTACAGTGGGAGGAAGTGGAGACGCATCATTCATTTATTTATACAGTCTATGGTCCAGACAGTAGATGGCTGCTGTCTGCTATCTCAGCTTCACCTGTCAGGTTTCACAGAGAGACTGTGTTGCGTGAGCCATGCAATATCTACATCCCTAAAAACCATACTGCATAAAAAAATGACAGCATTTTAGCAGTGTTTGCTGATATAAAGGTCACCTTTTATCACCTGTACACTATTTTGACACTTGGTTTGCTTTTTCTGTCTCACTTTCTACATTTCATCATTCTACCTCTAACCTCTCTGACATCAGCTCTATTTTAACACCCACGCAGCAAACTCACTACCAACTTGGTGGCATGGGCATTCAATGGTGCCTGGGTATGTTAGTGGAGATGGATGGTGGCAAAGAAAAGAACAATGAATCTTCATCATAGTCTGTCCACTGTTTTCTCTCTTGCCCATATACACCCACAGTCCCAAGCGGCTCCTTTGTCTTCAGGCTACTGTTTATATATCTCAGACCTCATGCTCGCCCCCGTCCCTTTACCCATCCTCACTCTTGTTTTTCTATCCATTCATCCGTCTATCCAACCTCTCCGTCCAATCTCTGGACACCTGGAAGGAGGCGTAAAGGTAATTTATAGCTCATTCCAGGACACCACGTCCTCCTCTGTTTACAGCACGCCCACATTGTTCTGGAGGAACCAGGTGCGTGGGTCGTCATTTCGTCTACCTGCAGGCGTCTTGTCAGATCAGAGATGACATGTACTGTACTAACAAACCACCAACTGCAATAATGTATGAGGAAACCCACGCACTGTATGACAACACTCACTGCATTACTGGACACAAAGATTGTGATGTATTCTAGCATTTTTACACATTTTGTCGGCTAACATTATGTAGACCTTGGCATTTGGTGTACTGTATGGTTCATATTATCATATTATCTGTGTGAAATCCCTAGAAAATAAAGCCATTGTATCTTGAATCGTTATTGCATTACTGCGGAGTCTCCTGTGCTGCAGGAGGACAATGATTGGCTGTGACACAGTGGTTGGTCAGGGTCAACTCTTTCAATTTCACACTATATGTCTGTCTCATCATCTCTTCTTCTGTTGCTGTGTCCATCACATCTACATCCATTTTTCTGATTCTCTCTCTCTCTCTCTCTCTCTCTCTCTCTCTCTCTCTCTCTCTCACTCTCTCTCTCTCTCTCTCTCTCTGTGCTGCCCTATCGCCTAGATTAGTGTGAAAAACATATTTCACTGACACTCTCTGGCTCGCTCTGTCTGCAGGAAGAATGACAGATAAAAGAGAGGTGATGACATGCCACAGAGTGCTACAACTAAAAACATCCCCAGTTAGATGGAACGCTACTAACAAGTTTCCATCCACTGCTTCAGTCGCCATCTAGGGAAGGAGAAGAGGGGAATCAGCTTCTGAGCTACAGCGAGAATAACCCCTGAAAACATGGTCTCTCTGCGCCAATAAAATCTGGGAAAGGATCAAGCAAGTCTCTCGTGTCTAGATGTCATCATCTGTCATCAATTAACGTTCATTTTTATGAGTTAGTCAAAATACAAAACATAATTTTTGTTATCTGTTATCGAGCCTTTAGGCAAGTATTATGCAAATATGTTACTTGGTGACATCACCACATTGCCATAGAAAAAGCGTGACTTCAAGCGAGGCGTTTCAGGCAGTTCAGAAGCAGTGTTTCTCCCTTTGGCGTGGACTTTGGGCTTTGTAACTTTGCAAACAAAGAAGCTATGTAAGACACTTAACGAAAGGGAAAAAGCACAAAAGCATAACAGGTCCTTTAAAACTCGCTGTCAGTAAACAATAGACAGCGGAGACTGGGAGCTGTTAACAGGATCAGTTTACACGATATCTGATATTAAATGACGTAAGTGGCTACATGGCAGCATAACAATGTCTACACAATGCAGACAATTACGCTGCACAATAGTAGTCACCCCACCCTGTTGTCACAATAAAAATGTAATGTAGTGATTCATAATAATTAAGTAACACTGCAGTCAACAGGTGTACAGTTTTCACAGTATTCAGTATCGTCCCCCCCTTTGGATGGATCAGTAGAAGTCCTAAGGAGCTCTTTGGACCCCGTTCCAGACAATCCTGGCTCATACACTGGAGTGTTATAGTTGTTGTATAATGTAAAATCAATTCATCTCTGTTACTGTAGTCAAATCATTCACATCTGCAAGAAAGAGGAAATGGCAGAAAAGTTGGAGTACTCCCACTAGTTTGATTTTTATCAAGCAAACACATAGTTTCCGTTAGCGTCCACAGTGAAGAGAAATAAATGAACCTCGGTCCTAGGTGGACCCGATAGCTAACTCTCAGCAAAGAGCTTTAATAACCCAACTATCAACAACCACTTTGAAATGAGTAACAAGGAACAAGCAGTAGCAGCAAACCGTACACTCCTGGTGATAAATGGTATTTTAATCCTATGGGATTCAAAGAGGAAAGAGGTGGGAGGCCACGCCAGTGAGCCAGTCACAAGATGAACACAATAAAGCCCTCTTATTGTTTCCTAGGGCTGCAGTATGGAGGACTAAAGCTGCCATTATAATAAATAAATAATCGTGTTGTTTTTGTCATGCTCGTTTTTGTTGCCTTGATTTCTTGTACTGAAAGCGTCGCCTTAAGAAACCTGACTTGTGATTTGTCGTTTGGTAAAGTGGCTGTCTTGTGCAGCAAGCAAGCGCCACAAGCGCAGAGTGAGTTATCTCATCTTTCAGTCGGCCCAGTCATCCAGACAAACAACCAACCAGACGGCCTGTCATTCATTCTATCAGTCAGCTAGCCAGCCAGCGAGCGCCAAAGCCACCAGGCAAATCTCCTTCCTCGCTTTAATCAAGCAGAAGAAGCTGCTGCTGCCGAGCAGCGCCCTAAATATAGCTCCCTTCATAATCAAACACAGCAGAGGTGGGTGCCGTTTGAGAAGGGAGCGTTGTTCACCTCCACCGCAACAAGGCCAGACCCTTTAGCTGCCTTTTACACCTCGTATCCATTCACTGGTCCGAAGACGTGGCTGAAGTAACACACCCTGGTGGAGCGTCATGGACAGTCAGTAGACCATTTACTGACCAGGTGGACGTTAAGCACACTCAAGAAGCTGCGTGTTTGCTATCAGACACACAGCATGACAATGAATAGGGTGTCAATAGGTGCGACTGACGCTGCGATGTGAAGCGATAAAGCCATGCACCAAACCGCATCTCTTGTCGTGCAAACACGGCAACAAAGCAAGGCAGAGAAACACAAACAGTATATTATTCTCAGTAGAGATATTGTATCGTTAGGATTTTATTGATGCTACTATTCTTTCCGATTGGTTCGTTTTTTTATCGATACTCTTATTGGTTTCTTTTTCATAACTTAATAATTGTCCTTCCTCTGCTGATAGAGAGGAGGGGCTGCTTTGTCTCAGCCAGCGGAGAAGTTTACAAGACTTTTAAGATACGTGGCAAACTAAGCTAAACAGTTAAGACTACATTCAGACTGCTTTTGTTTTAGCTTCTTTGTTTCGAAGCTGAATGAAAGCTGGTGAAAAATATCCCCTCACTCTACAATTCGCTATTAGCCGAGCTAGCACGCTATGCTTGTGTAAACGTAGCGGCGATGGATGAGAGACTGCAGACAGAGCGGATTGAAATATCACTTTTCTACATGTTTATATCAGGACATAAACAGTTAAAATAACACCATTACAATCAAATAAAAGCACACGCGAGAGGTTAATTTGTAGCGGATAAAAACAAGACACCACCACGAGGTATAGTGACATAAATAGAGCATATAAAAGTAAAGAATGAGGTTTGAAATGTACTGTGAGAACCAGAGGTAGAAAAACAGATGAGATCATTCAAAGAGCCTCTGACAGCGCTGAGGTCACCATTAGCCCAGTCCTAGCACACACAGCGCTGGCCATCTGATAGCCCTTAAATATAGTATCATCTCTGAACAATATCGTACACAAGGTTATTTTCCCCCTCTCCCTCGCCGTGTGTCTCTCCAAGTCCATGAGGTAATGTGAAATTCGACAACTCCACAATTGGATTGAGGACATCTGGTTTATGTTATTCCTTCTTGTGTACTTCTCTCGCTCTCGCTGGTATCATTCTCGGGCAAAAAAGCTTCCCTCAAATAAGAGGAAATCTGCCAAGGCACAGCTTCAGTGGCACAGTTTGGTTGCCAAATAAGTGTGACACCGACTAAATTTACAAGAGGAGGGTTATATGACAATTATGTAAGCTCTCAAAACAGTTGTCTTAACAAAGACACCTCAGCAACATGGTTTAAAGTGTCACCATGGTGATTCTATGGAGCGGAAAGCTTGAAAAATAGACATAAAAACGGGGTGAAAAGTGCAGCGTTTCCTAGTCTGTGTGTCCTCTGATCCACCGGCTCAGATAGAAACACTAATTTTAGATGCACTTTGCGAGAAGAAGCAGCAGCAGAGGGATCAGTGTGTGAATCTGTGCAGCAGCTCATCAATTAGACAGTAGGCAGGCTGGCTGATGGACAGCGTCCTCGCAGCCACGGAGCATCAACAGCTGTGCAGGTGGAGGGAAGTCGGGTCTGTATCACAAAGAAAGTTCTATTCTTGAGTCCAACACTGGAAATCCTGCATAACCGGCGTCACGAAGCATGACTCGGCTCAATCTGGGTTTTCCTATCCAGCCGTGTGCAGACTCATGTCAACACATTCAGCATTATTTTCCACGGTGACATTTTGGTGTTTCTTTGTTACATAAACCAGTTAAAAACAAAGCAGAACGGAAAAGACAGACAGCCTCGATGAGAATCCATAGTAATGATATAAACAGGAAGTATAATGTCACCCTGTAGCCAGTGAGTTAGTGGGCTGCCTATATTTGTTTACATTTTGGGAGCATTAAAAGTATGCAGAATTCGCTATCAGCACTTCCTGTTTGCAGTGTAGCCGTGGATGTACAGACGACTATCAGTGGATTACTTTGATCCTGAAGAAAACTTAAAAACGTGATTGTTCTCAGGCAAGTTCTGCAGTTATAAGGAGCATCTCTTCTCTATGATTTCTAAGCTTTGCAGTTTTAAAACCTCTACTCTGAACTGTTCCGGAGCATCTACTGTAGGTAATACACTGACTATGGATAAGTACCTCATACAACCCCACTTCAAAACACCCAAACTATCCCCTTAAACCAGTCATACAGGTGCAGATAGATTCTGTTTTTCCCTTGCCCTTTAAAAAGGAAATTCTCAATAACTTCGTTGTCCCTTTTATCACCTCGTCTGTGGGGAGTTGAGCGAAAGAACATGGAAAATAGCTCATGAAGACAAGAGGAAACTGTATGTCATCATATCTGAGAGGGACAGGAGATAAAGTGTGGTCAAATGTATACAGAGCACCATTCCGCCTCAACTGTTTCTCTTATACTGCATGACTGTGTGTGTGTGTGGGGAGATTTCACTGCACACGTCAGATGAAACCTCCAAACTGCTCGTCTGGGCCCTGCCACCTGAAGAGGGGCTTCCCAGAGCGAGGGGCACGTGTCAAAACACATGTCTCTGGTCCACACAAGTGTTCTACAGAGAAGGCCTTGAGGCAGAAAACCACATATCCCCATGTAACCCCGCTTCTCCAGCTCCAGCCCACGTCTTTCTCTCTCCCCTTCCTCTGCTGCGAGCAGCGCAGCGTCTGGCTGTAATCAATCCCTCTTTTGTGCTCGGGCAATCTGATCGGCCCCACTGTTCTCTCTCCCAAAATATCCAAGAGGAAGATTCCGATTTTTTTGCACCGCCAGAAAAACCTTGATTAACTCTCAGCGTCGTTGCAGAGCTATGACGAATGTTCCACTGTTGATTTGGACGAACGGTGGCGGGTTTAGGCTGTGGGACACGCTGGCTGCTGTGTTGTTGTTGCTGTTGTTGTTGTTGTTGTTGTGATCAGACGGACATGAAACAGAGAATAGTCCCTAAACTAAAAACAGCTACATGCAGGTTTCACAGAAACCTTATTTCATTTCCTCTGTTAAATTAAGAAAACATTTTTAGCCACCTGCCAGACATTTGCATTTCCTGTAATCAGTGAAGCACTGCAGTGGTGTGTTATCACAATACCACAATTATGACTTTGATACGATACCCTGCCTAAATATCTCAATAACTTCTCTTCTATACATTTCTATTCTAAAATGGAACAACTGTAATTTCCCCCAGGGATCAATGAAGTATTTCTGATTCTGACATCACTTAAGTACCATTTAACAGCAGGGTATCGTGATACCTTTCTAGTATCGGTTTACTGTGCAACACTACTGCAGTGGTGTGTTGTCGAGAGCTACAGACCCGGTTCAAGTGTCTCTCTATCCGAGCACTTTCTTGCCTGCAGAAAAACTAGCTGAGTGAATGTAAGATGAGGCTGTTATTGTGTATATTATGTGCACATGTGAGAGGGGGGAAAAAAAAAAAAAGGAAAAAATGCCCGGGGGAAACGGCTGATATTTGGTAGAAGGAGGCAATGCAGGGGTTTAACCAGCACAACAACAATGCTGGCACGGAGGAAGAGGAGACAATGGAGGATGCAGAGGGAGATGGAGTGCTGCATACAAAGAGCAGCATACAGTATGCAGAGAGACACAGAATACAGTAAGAAAGAACAGCACTGGCAACACTGTGGATTCATACGCTGGGCTTCCCACCATAGCTTTAATGAAAAACGCTTTCTTTCCATGACTGAAACACAACCTGAAATTACATCTATGATATTCAATGATCAGCGGAGAGAGTGTTAAACAGTCACTGAACTGAACTAAGGAAGGAGGGAAAACAAAAGACAGACAGAGTCTGGGGAAAAAAGTGGGGGTGCACGTGTCCCAGCCAGTGGTGTGTTAGACCCAGATGTTCCTCCCATCCCACCCCTGCCTCCTCAATCAGCCGCAACCTCAAGAGGGACGAGCCCGCCTGTGGGGGAAAGGAGAGGAGAGAGAGGGAAGGGGTACGGATATATATATATGTGTGTATTTTCTTTTCTGATTTGACTGATTCAAATTGATTTACAGATGAGAAGCTCTCATTTCATTCTTGTTGAGCTGCAGCTAACTAACCCTTTGTTTCACACTGCAGACATCAATGCTGACGTGTCTCCGTGTACTGAATCGTGACCCCAAGAATCAAATACCAAATACCTAAAAAGACACAGAAAGATTCACTTCCCTAATAGCGATGCACATCTAATGCAAATGTAACATTTCCAACTACCGCTGCTTTAAATTAAAAGCGCTCAACTGGCGGAACACAAAGTGGGTTTTGTTGTGAAGCAGCCAATCAACCAGGACCTTTGTCTATTTACAGTAGGTTGTTGCTGCAGCCTACAGTACAAAAACATCCAGGCAAACAAAAGGTGAAAATGCAATATTACAAATTGTTAATCAGCGCCGCTACAAAACTAATGATTTCTGCTTTCAATTACGCTGCGGTGGAATTTATACTGCAGGGTGATGAGTTTCAGGATTCATGCGAGCGTTTGAAAGTGTGTGGGAGCGGACAGCATCTCTCAGCAACTTTCACTGAGTGGGTTTGTGTGTACTTATTAGTATTGATCTGTACACTGAGGAAATAACGAGGCCTTCAGGGGCAAAATAGAGACCACAGATTCTGCTCTAAATCTAAGAGACGTTTTCAGTATTAAAATGGTAATTGTATGCAACATAACTAAATTATATTTCTCATGTTTTGCAGGAGAAGAATCAACCTTCTCGCTCTTCTGAAAACTGACAATAAAGTGCGGGGACCAATGAAATCGCAAGGTAAGCAGAACACGTGTAATCCCCGGCAGAAACCATGTCCTTGTCTCGCTCTGTTGTTGACATTGAGACCTCGGATCTCATCTTTCACTGTGAGCGGCAAACAGAGATGCGAGCGGATCGATGGCTGAAAGAGACAAAGCAGTGAAGGCGCCCTGAGCTGTGAAAGCACAGGTCTCTGTTTACCGAAAAAAAAATCGGAGAGTGTCACACAGACGGGACGCTACAGATCAGCCGAATGTCAACTGGCTTGATGATGACTTTAAAGAACGGGTGAAGGGAAGAAAATGGAGAAGCGAGGGCCGGTTATATAGCTGCAAATCACCGCCTGACCATTCATTACATGTGTCTCCACGCCTGTGTGTGGGAGGAGATTACATTTCCACGCCGCGGGGCCGGCCCACACATGAAACACTCTGCTGGGGAGGTTGATTAGCCACATCAGCGAGACACGGAGAGACAAGGCGTCACAGACTGCTGTTGGACTGAGTCCCATTTGCCTCCCGCTACGGCCACATCCACTTGTTTTCATCCTGTAAGGGGCTTCTGTGACTGTCGTCCTCGGCTAAACGCAACAGCACACAAGGCCGAAGTTACTCCTGAGCATGGACGGAGGCAGCGGATACAAATGTGGCACCTTTTCTTTTCAAAGCGTCAATGCTTTTTACAGTTTTTACAGCACACACCATGCAACCTCTACTTCTTCTTCTGCTGTTTACTGGTGTATTACAGCCATGCGTAGCCTATAGCGCCAACTTCTGACTAAACTACACTGTAGCCGAGTTTATTCGCTCCAAACCGAATGATGGAAACGTGCCTAATTCCTTTCAAAAGAGAAAAGTTAGATTCAAATTCAGTCAACAATTGAATGGAAACCCGGCTAATGTCTCATTCAAGAAGTATTCAAGCGAATGAATTTGTTTCCCATCAGTGACTGAGCTGAACAGCCTATTATGACAAGGGTGAAGGCATCTGTGGCAATACAAGATGAACAGGTTTTCAGACCAGATTCCACCCTGCCAGGTAGTTTCCATAGCTCTGTTTTTAATAATTTGTGCATGAAATGTGTTACATTTTAAATTAGTATTGAAGGGAAATGAGCATTTTCTTGCCAATTTTCTGGAAATTGAGTTAAAGAATGTCAGACAGCATAAAAGCCAGGAATAAACTGAATACTGACAAGAGCCACGTTTGGTCCTGAACGTGCCTTGGCTAAGAAAATGTACACAATCGAGGTGGCAGCAGTGCAGTCCCAGGGCTGCTGCTCAGCTCCATCTTGATAGAGGCCTCTCTGAAAGCCAGGCGTGTTCCCCTCACTGTCCAGATCCTTATCTCTGTAATTGCCTTCCAGTCAGGGAGGAGCACTGGAGGAGTTGGCAGTAGCGCTGCCTGCCACCCACTCCAAGACAGGAGACATGCTCCAATGGAGGCTCTGGAGTGCTGGGCCCTTTTAGTTCGTTGCCAAGAGAGATGTAGCTGCCGCTTTGTCGGCTTGACCTGCATTCAGGATCCAACTGTTGTCTCTCGAGGGTACTGCTGGAAGTTTTAAGCGAGCGGTGTCACAGGTCCAGGTGCTGTGGCTCCACAACACAGGGAGCTAAAGGCAACACTGCCCCGACAACGGTGGGCGAGATTAGTATCTCATCTCCAGTGAAAGAAACAAGCTGTGTTGTATTTTAAAGGGGGCTGAAGGCTACTGAATGTGATTCTAAAAAAACAAAGTGATTTATCAGATTAAATTTGGTTTTTTTTGTTTTTTTTTAAAATCATCTTCAACTCAGTGAAAATGTACCGGTTGAAGCAAAATATATTGTGTGATAAAAAGATGTTGTGAATTTTGGAAATGATTACATCAATCTTTTTCAATAACTGTTGACTTTTGGACTTCACAACGCTCTAGAGTTATTGGAAATGTTTGGATCACACGCGTCTCAATCTACTGCGTTTATTATTTTTAAACAATACACTTTGTGCTCCATCCAAAAACTGTCTCTCAAACATTTACGTCAGGATAAGATAAAATCACTTTGAAGATCCAAAATCAAAGTAACCCTGACTAAATGATCTTTACAGTGTCATCCAGATGAAACAAGATAGATACTACGTAGGTGTTGCAGATGGTGCAAAAGGATGTGGTTTGCTGTTCAGAGAAAAAGAATTTCCACCCAGAAACAAGGAAGCCAGATTGCCATTCTGACTCATCACAACATGTCAGAAGCTGTCGTCAACTGTCTTGATAATGATCGCTTTTGTAAGATGCTCATGTCCGTTAATTAGCCCGGAGTAGCTCTTAAAAGAGGAAAAGTGACAAAGCAGCGGCCACGTTTGATAAAAGATAGCAGCGCAGCAGCTGTCATTGAGATTAGATCCATTCAAATGTGACTTTGCACAACCCAATCAGCCTAATCCAATTCTACATATATTGCCTCAGAGCACCGATTACGCATTCCTACTGTTTAATGCTGCGCATACAAACTGAGAGCGAGTCCCGGGATCCCAGGAAAAAAACAACACCTCGCTCTCTCGACTGGGCTGAATTCATCATCTGAAAGCTGGCAGCAAAATCAATGAAAACTAATAAAAGGGTCATGCAGCGTGAACGGAGGCCTTATTTGAATTATGTCCAAGGATGCGGTCTGGTCCTATAAAGTGCCTGGTGTGCACTGTGCAATGCTGGCAGAGTTTAGTTGGTTGTATGCCTCGGGACTGTTATTCATGATAAGAATCTTTTAAATGAAACAAGGGTCACAGAAAACAGCCACAATCAGCTTATCCTCTTTTCTTTAATTAGTCTCAGATATGTTTACTTTCATACCCTGAAAAACAGGGTTTCTCTGGAGAAATGAATCGTATAAAACTTGCCCATACATGAGTCACAGTTCATGCGAACAAGTTCTCTCTCAGAGCTTCAATCCTTTGGGCCGACATTTCAGCCTTTATGACAAATCCCCGTATTTCCTTTTCAGCTTTGCTTTCCTCACCACAACATGCGCTCCAGACTTTCAAAAAAAAAAGCAACACCTACCTGCCACGTTCACTTTTTCAGAGTTTGTGGCGCTGGGTGTGGCGGTGCTGGTGCCGTTGGTCAGGTTGCCCCCCGTGCCGTTGTAGATGTTCTCCACCTTGGACTCCAGCTTGCCCAGCCTCAGCATGATGTTATCCAGCAGCACTGCGAGGGTCTTCTTCAAATCTGCAAATGGGAATATGAATCACATTATTGGGATCATTGTGAAGGGAGGATTAAAAATGGAAAATGAAACCAGGTCAGGTGCACTGTTTTAGGATAGAGTTCATTATTTAATCATTGATAAGGGGGGTAAAAGTCAGATTTGGCAATACAGAATCACAGATTTTGCAATGATCTTGGCTAGATTCCCAAATCACATACCTGCTTCAAGCCAACTACAACAGTATTCACACAGAAAGAAATGTCTGGAATACTCTGTGCATTGCTGCCTGATATTTATAATGTATTTATTAAAGCAGGCGACAGTAAAGTTATCAAATGGAGCCGTAAACATCAGGCAAGTAATGCCAACATTAGCAGCTACTGTTACTTCCAACTGGCCCCCTGCTTCTCCTTAGTGAAGGCCAAAAAAACAAGGTGGCGACGACCAAAATGCCAAACTCGAGACTTCAAAACCGTAGTCCATAAACCAATGAGTGACGTCATGGTGACTAAGTCCACTTCTTGTATACAGTCTACAGTTGAAGGTCTTTCTGTATCTAATCAACTGAGCAATAAGGCTCCACATTCTGACTCAGAAAAAGCTTCCAGTTCTTTCCCCATCATTACAGTGAATACATGCATGTAATTTAAGCTGCTGCCTGTAGTCTGGGGAACCTTGCCCTACTACAGTGTGGACTTTTCATCCCCCCACTACAAGGCTTTGGATTTCAGGCAGTCAGCTTGGGGCTCATTTAAATGTAAAACCGGAGCCACGGCGACTTTGCGAGTGACCTTGCTGTTTAATTTGGGTCTTTGCATTTCTGTAGGCGTCTTTTTTCCATGAGCATTTATCCGCATAGGACACAGCTAATGGCAGAACGGGCAGGAGGGAGTCTGATCAGTTATGAGACGGAGAGGGCATATATTCAAAATGTTAAGGCATGGGGGTTTTTTTGGCCTAATTTCTTGTGGTATTTGTCTGGTACTGTAACCAGAAGCAATTGCAATGACATTTGCAGAAAATGTTAAGTTGTTTTGAGCTGCTGTAAGTGGTACACAACATATATATGTTACCAGCAGCGTGCTTTTTGTCTGCAGCAAAGAGCTCCGTCATAATCATCGATGCATCAGCCTATATGTGTGCAGGAGTGATCCAGAAAGCGTGCCTTCATTTCATCAGACGATGATAATTGCAGCTTGTCTATCGCATACAAGCGCCACATTTTCCCTCGCCGCGATGCATTTGACACGCCAGTTTTCATCACGTCAGAGAGATTGGCAAGGGCACAGCGAAGGCCTGGCAGAGCACGCCGGCCTGATTCGTGTGAAGAGAAAAACGCCGGAGCGTTTGTCTGATTTGGACGAGCTTTGCGCTGGGAGGAGCAGCGCAGCGAGACCAGGAAGAAACCAAACGGAAAGCTTTGGAGCGCCGGCCTTGCCAAGCTATCGGGCTGAACATAATTAGAAGCAAAGGGGGTGAGCCCAGAGTTAATGCCCCCCTCTGTTTACCTCTGGCAAACACATATTGCCTGTGCCCACTGACTTCAGGCTGTACATCAGAGAGATCCTCCAGACCTGGTTAACATCTCAGCTCCTTAGCTAATGTCAACATGTTTGACGATAGGAAAGACAAAGATATGTAAACAATAACTGGCTTCATTTCTTTCTTGCACTTGCATTTACAATCTTGGGCCAGTTGCATAAAAATAGTCCTAGTCTTTGTCTTAAATATAACTTTAAGTCAGACTTGCTATAGACACTTAAATCTACCTGTTGCATAAAGCTTCCCTATGAGAGACTAATGTAGGACTAACCTAGATAGCCTAAAAGGAGAATACACATTGTGTATGTTCTGTATTTGTAAGAAAATGTTTTACAATAATTAAATGTGAGTCTTTGAGTCCGAGACTTTCATTAGCAAGTGTGTTAGAAAAGCCTCCATGGCACTGTGAATAACACTTTGACTTGCCCTTCTGTACACTAATACTGCTGCCAGGTAACCAGATGAGTAATAGCACACCTAGGGACACATTTCTGCCTGTCTCAATATTTCTTAGCGAGCTGCAAAACAAATCCCGGAGCGGTAAACACATTTTTGCTTTTTATAACAGTGTCATATAAGATAATAATCTGGATGCACAAAGACCTGGGGGTTTTCATTAAGCCCATGAGCATTAAAAAAAGAAGTGATTACGTGGGAACATGAGCCCGAGGTATTCATCAGTGATTCCTATTGTTTGTTGTCATCCGCTTCGACCCGGCCTGTCAGGGGTCTCCATATCTTACCAACATAATATAACAAAGAGCAGAAGGAGCACATAATGCCCTTCCACCCTAGAGAGGACGGAGAGGATTAGAGCAGCAATATGAGCTTACACACCACACCCAGTCCTCGCTGTGGGCAGCTTCACTCTCCTGATTTCTGATATTGGCCCCGCGGAGCGGTGCTGAGGCAGAGACTATACGAGTGCAATGAGAGTTCACAATACCTGCTGAACTGTGCGGTAACAAGACACGGTGTCAGCAGGTGGCTTGTCACAAACGGCTGCGTGATTCGGTTTCAGGAGGGGTTGCAAAGGGAAAGATCATATCCTCGACATGTCTGACTTTACTGGAAAGGAAGAAGATGGTGTGACAGCGCATCAAGACTCCTGGAATCTACCAGATATTCAATACTGGCTTCCAATAACTTCCTTTTGATTGATGTGAACTAAATGAATATGTAACAACTTGGGGATTTTTATTTTCCATTCTTCTATTTATTTATTTATTTTGTTGTGATTTATTATCACCATTTACTTTGTTTCTCTTTATTTATTTATTTATTATTTTAGTTATTTTTCTCTATTTATTTTGTATTATTATTCCTATTCTAATTTATTTTTTTTTTCTATTTTCTAACTTTATCTCAAATTTTTATTTCATTTTCTTTATTTATCTATGTATTTATTCTTTTTCAATTCCTTTTCTATACTTATCTTTTCTTCTCTCCTAATATAAGTATAAATAAACATGTTATTTTTCCTCCCTGTACATTTATGTATTCTCTGGGCCGTGTATCGATAGTATTGCTACACAAAATAACGCCATACTATGCTGTAAAATGTTTTTACTACCATCCCTCGTTCGTGAGTTGTTTAAATAACTTATGAGAGGTTGCCGTTTAGAAAACAAACTAGAATAAATACCTAGGAAATTAGAATTTTTCTAATTTGAAGAAGAAGAAGAAGAAGAAGTGTTGAAAAAATATTAAATATAAGACACCAAAAATTGCATCCAATCATGTTAGACTTGATCTAAAACTACTTTGACAGAAAACATTGGAAGTAAGGTGGTAACTGAATGCCTAACATGAAGATACTGACAGACATTAGCTTGAGACGCACTATATTTAGCACCATCAAAAAGCATCTTATCCTGGCTGTGTATAAACAGGCAGACTGCCAGCTGCTCCGACACACTGACATCATGCTTTTCAACAGGTGTGTTTCTTACAATGAGCCGAGAACAGAGGGTGTCGTATGCCGCACAGATTGTAAAGCCCCTCGAGGCAAATTTGAGATATTGGGCTATATAAATAAAATTGACTTGACTTGACAAATGGGCTTTCATGAGACACAATATTAAATTCAAATGCATTAAGATTTTATGGGTCATTTATGGGTCGCAAAGGAGGAAACTCTACAGATTATATCAGTGCAAATCATCGACCAAGTGAGTGAGCGCAGGAAGCAAGGAGCATCCTGCTGCCTCCCTATCTAATCAAGGACATGAAATGGATTTTGATGTGATATTGGACGGCGGTCAGCAGACTGTGCCGCAGCTCCGACAGCGCCGTGGAAATCAATCCATCATATAAGGGAACAAAACAAACAGGACAGGACGCTGTTCCCTGGAAACTCTGGATCGTGTTGCGGGAAAATCTACAAACTGGGCTTGGATCACATTTGATTAATGACATGATTGATGAGGATAACTCCTCATATGGAAATGTTGTAAACGGGCAGTTTCTCTTCTAGGGGAATTATAGCTGTACAAACTAGTCATTCCTCATCTTAAGTTATTAAAGGGATAGTTTGGGTGTTTTGAAGTGGAGCTGTATGAGGTACTTATCCATAGTCAGTGTATTACCTACAGTAGATGACAGTAGGCAGGAGTACCTGCATGGAAGCAAAGCAATGTGCCGCTGTGGCCGGGGCCGGCAGCAAAACGTATTTTAGACATCTAAAAAAAAAAATGTGTTGCATGTGTAGTACCTTTAAATAAGCTAAGCAACTACTGCACGTGTTTCTTTGCTCCTTCTTCGTGGTTCTCTGGGAGCTGATTTAATCTCCTGGAGCTTTACTGTATCCTGTTGTTTCTCTGGGCATTACGGCACAATCAATTCCAATCTCAGGTTTCTAATGAAGCCTCCCATCGAGCCATACAAGTCTATTAATGGCATGAATAACTTATCGACGGCTCTCCTGGACCTGTGCTATTACAGTAATTTTGCTCCGATGCAGCAGCAACAGCGTTAAATCTCCGGGGCAAGTTTTCTTGAATATGGGCGATGTTGTGCCTGATCAGGCGGTAGACAAGTGGAACCAGGTGCTCTGATTTAAGGAAGATGTAAAAACAGAGGGGAAGCGCTACATCATAACTCTGGTTAAGGGTACCTCTTTTGTTGTTTTATTGCCTGGTAGTGATCTTATGGAAATCAAAAAGGTTATGACTCATACAGCATCAATTAATGCATTCATTTTGCTTTGCTAATAGCAGGCTAATCCTGGGATAGAAACCTCATTCACCAACTTACCGTAAGCCGTCATGGTACCAACATAGGGCCCATCCATGACACTCTGGTTCTCCTCCGCCAGGGCCTTGATATAGCGCTTGCTGAGGTCCAGGATCTGCTGCCTCAGTACGGCGCTGTTCTCATGGCTGGCTCGCTGCTGGATGGTGAAGTGCAGCAGCATCATGCCCCAGATGAACCCGAAGCTGACCAGGAAGAAGCCCAGCTTCTGGGACGACAGCTTCCACAGGAAGGGCGTAGCCATGCTGACTCAACAGGAAGGTGTTAGAGGAGACTCTGGTTTGACCGAGGGGAGGCGCAGAGGTCGGGGGGAGGAGAATCAGGAGGGCAGGTGGTGGGGCATGGCGGCGTCAGTCGGTGTAGCTGCAGTGGGTTTTGGGGGGGTGGCTTGTTTGCCTCACCGGCGTGATTTCCTTCTCTGACCCATCCTCGTCGCTCAGTAACATCTCAGTGGACTGAGTCCAACCTCTTGCATCCTGCCGCAAAAACAGAGAAAAGAGAGATGAGAGACGATGACAATGAGGGAATTCCCTCTCCCAACCCAATTCCACATGTACATGATTACAATAAAAGCAATTGGACAATGAGTCAGCAGCCATAATTCAGAGCAACCTGGAGAAACTGAAGTATAAAAGTAATAATGAAAACAGAGAAAAAATGCAGATTGCAAGCTCAAGCTCAAAATAAAAATAAAAACCATCATATGGTTTATTCTTTCTTTCAAGTAGAGATGTTCCGATACCATTTTTTTCTTTACAGATACCAGAACTTGACTATTCAATATTTCTGAGGTTGTAGCGGGCTCAGTTTTAAAGCTAGATGAAGTTATTGGCATCATATGACACTAGGAAACCTGTGTCCATTGGTACCAACCATGTCATACCAGCTTGATGCGAAGGAGGCTAAATAACGCTTCAAGCTTGTGCTAAATTTTGGCGAGGAAAAACTGGCATTGCCATTTTCAAATGGGGGCCCTTGACCTCTGATCTCAAGATATGTGAATGAAAATGGGTTCTATGGGTACCCACGAGTATCCCCTTTACATATGACAACAAAAACAATCTGTATTAGCCAATATGGCTCATCGACAATCGGCAATCTGTATCTACGGCAAAATAAACATATTCGGGGCATCTCTAAAAGTTATATTTGCTCCCTTTTTTCTGCTTTTCTTCCGATCCATTACTCAAAGCCACGATACGATCTGAGAGTTTGTGATCTGTTGCACCCCCTAGTCTTATGGCACAGAAACACAGCAGAGCCTTACATCCTGCCATATAAGGTAATGTTTCACTGAGATTGAACTGACATATAAAAAGGATTCTGCAATGGTTGTTTCAAATGTGAGAACGAGGCAACTTCACAGCCAAAGACCAGACGCTAGAGGTGATAAACCACGACGGGCCGTGCAGCATTACAGCTGCTAAAAACATTTTAGAGAATGAGGAACTAGTCATGAATGGGAGAGCAAACAGGAGGCATTAGACGTGAGAGTAGTGCAGATCTGCAGCCAGTTTTTAACTGCAGCAGACCACACAACACAGAGGCACACTGTATCTGAACTGGAGGTTGGCTGTGTGTGGAAGCTCGTATGGTATGCACGCAAGAGAGTGACGCACCAAACTGGGCTCATTTGACTGGACGGGAGAGGTTGAATGGAGGCATACAGTACGAGTGAACCAGGCTGCAGAGAACTTGTTGTGAAAGCAATACAGCTGACTGGTTAAAAACAAGATAAGGTCTTCAGAAGTAATTTAAAGTTGTCCTGAAAGAGAGGCTCCACAGCACACAGCCTCGTCTCACCCAGGCAGACAGTGTGATCTTTATGATTGATGGCGGCTGTAGGGAATTTATGCAAGAGGGTCAAAATATAAACATTTGGATAGTTTGCAATTTATCTTCCTCACTGACAAGCCAGAACACACACAGAATTTTAAATATGTGCGTTTACATTTTCAATGTTCAACAGGCTTTTGTGCCAGACAAATGAAGGAAGCTGGACTGTTTGTGGTCGAGCA
Organism: Sebastiscus albofasciatus; assembly: GCA_916701655.1. NCBI lineage: Eukaryota > Metazoa > Chordata > Actinopteri > Perciformes > Sebastidae > Sebastiscus > Sebastiscus albofasciatus. Next base: position 17,537 of record CAKAOI010044533.1, on the reverse strand, counting down.
TGCGTATTGAAATGTAAAAGGTCAAGCTTATACTCATTTACTCCCACTTAAGGACAAATCTGTAGGCGGTAAAAGGTCAGGGATAAGGTGAATGAGTCAAACTACATTTCATGTAAAAGTAGGGTTACAGCAAACAATGAATCACTTAATCATTGATTAATCTGTCAATCATTTAGTCTGCAAAATCTCTAAAAATAGTGGTCATCACAAATACTGGGAGTCCAAGGTAATGTTGACAAATGGCTTGTTTTGTAATAGTCCAAAACTCTTTTTCAATCATATAAAAAAGAGAAAGGTTGCATCACATTTTAGAAGCTGGCACTAGAGTACAATAAGAAGCGTTCAAGATGGATTGAAATCCAGAGGTGGTTTGAGGTGATGTTGAAAAGCTGTAAATGCATCTGTATCTCCAAGACGCATACGTGATCTTAACTCCTCCAACTGTGACTACATCAGAAAGTGACACTCTGTGGGTCTGTCCTAAGTGATAATGGCAGCTGAAGTTGCACTGGTTGGAAACTTTGCCCAATGATGCCAAAAACATTCTGCCTACTGCCACTTTCAGTCATATCTGGATTTTATCTGGATACGAAACACTTGAAAGTGCAAACGGGGCCAGAGATGAACAAACAGTTCAGAAGCTTTCCAAAATCAAACCACAAGCTCTTCTTCACTTCCTGTTGCTGCAGCTTTCACATGTCGCGGCTGGATTTTACAGTAATACAACGGAAAAAACAGTCAACTACCACTTCTCGTGGTGCAATAGCAAGAACGCATTTCATTTTCTGCTGTTTGCTCATCAATGAACAACTACCAGATATAACATTTTATTTATATGTTTTATTCAATCAGAGCAGGTATATAAGTAGACAATATTCCTAAAAAGCCAAATCACATTTCCCTTTTCTCAAATCACTGTGCTATCTTTACTGCTGATTGAACATAACCATGCCAATGATAACGCATTTGGCCCAAAACCATCAAACTTTTTTGCCCTGCAGCACTTGTGAAGCTGTTAAATAGTCCAACAAGTCTTAACTGACAACCTCAAGGCAATCTATGCACAACTAAATAAACGCCTGTGGCTTTAGGCGCTAAGCAACAAAAAGAATCAAGCGTGCAATTAAGCCAAAAAAGAAAAAAAGGCTCTCTCATCTGCAACCGCTGTGGCTGGAAATGAGGCTGGAAATGAGGCTGGGTGTGGGGAGGGGATTTCTGCAGCCTTCCTCGAACCAGGTCAGGACAACCGCCGCCCCCGTGGATGCAACACCACAAGAATAATACACTGCACTCAATTGATCTTCTAATATGAATATGTTTCTTGAATCTGAAGCTGTTCAGAATGAGGCACGGCGGCGGCAAAGATGGATTATATCAGCGCTGAACGTGTTGGCAGAAAATCATCAGCACTTTCCTCAGAAACACAAAAGGCAGTCGCACAAAAGGCTCTTTTCACCTTGCATCCATCAGCTTCATAAATAGGTCAGAGACAGCTGCGAGCAGCCTCCAGCGGGGCTGGCATCTCACAGCAGGTTATGACACACCGTAATTGTTTGGCCGTGAGATCTTTTTATACATTTTTAACAAATTCCTGCATCTTTTTTTTCTTATATTTAACTCTAATTTGCTTTGTGATGTGTGCAAAAACAAGGCTTTCAGTAAGGGAGGGAGAAATCTCTGCGCCGCACTGCACTGTGAATTCATGAGACAAGCCCTTGGCAGTAGCAGCGCTGTGCAATCTGCAGTGCTGATAACATCGGATGTCTCTCATTGCTTGGGACTGTGTGTGTTGGAGGAGGGCAGGAAAAGGCTGGAAGCGCTCGCTAGTTGGGCGCCGACGAGGATGGGAGGCTTCGGGGCTGTTTATCGAAGATGAACTAGCCTGTGGTACATCGCTGTGGGAAGCCAAAACCTCTACACAATATTCTCAGTCGCAGCAGCCTGATTTCCTGCTTTATTTAACACAGAAACTCATCACGCAACATCACCCCTTTGTTGGGAAACTCTCCAATCACAGTCTGTAGAGAAAAGAGGCGATGCAGCTATCCCCCCCACGCCCCCACCATATATCTCCTCTCAGTTACCTTCTGGTTTCTAATTCAGGATCTTAATTTGTCTGGCAGCGATCCCTCTGGCTCTCAGCGGCAACAGCCAAGTGGAACGGCGTTGACAGCCAGCTAAGGTTGCACAATATACGACCCCTCCGCAACTTGAGATGATAACGTAACGACCTGCTGAATGCTTTTTCTTTCATTGTTGGAAGAAAACGCTGTAGGTTCAAGAGGCGGTGAGGACAGAAACAATTGAATCATTCAAGCCTGGGAGGAATCACTGTCCTCCTGAATCTGCTACAAAAGGATTTTTTCCATGTTAGGGACAACAGAGCTGAAATTTCAGCTTGAAAATTGCATTTGTTTTTCAGTTTCAGGTATCGACCACACTGTAGCACTGATACGCCCAGGCAGATATGAAAATAGGAGGGTCTGGTGTACTCCCTAGCAAGGAAATAACAAGCATATTCTAAAAGATGGATACGATAACGGCAATTAACAGCAAAATTACATCTTAAAAAAAGCAATAATGATGCCATAACTTCCATTCTGAAATTACAGATTTGGTTTCACTAGGTTTCCTGGGTCCTGTTTAAGAGTTATCACACTGCGTTCTTAATGAAAACGGTTCATTTTGTGTTTTAATTGTTCCACTAATGACTTCTATATTTAAGCCTTTACCAGAATAGAGTGGAAATCTGGGTGAACGACTAAAGGCAGGCCAGATTAATGCATTTAACTTTAAAATGTAGCCTACAAAATATAGGGTGAATATTCCTGACGCCACGCAAAAGTCCGCTGTTGGGTTTAGGCAAGAAAATCACTTAGTTAACGTCGAGGTAAACGTCATGGTTGGACTTAAAATAAGTAACTAAACTAAGTAAAACACGTACAGAAACATCACTAACTTACAAAACAAAACACCGGAACAGTGGGTCTGTGTTTATTTAAATGTGAAATATGTTGTCACTAAAAATGAGAAACGAGACGAGAAAAGAGTGCTATTTAAATGCAGTCTATTTTTCTAAATCATATGCAAATATAAAAACGAAACACCTAAATCATTACCGGTGCAGCTGTGCTTTTTTAGTAGATGCATAGGAAGTTGAATGGAGACCATCTGTTTAGAACCAAGGTGTGAAATGTGATTTTAAGTGAAATACACGAGTACCTGGAAGGTGCTGGTGGGTCAACTTCCTGTCAATGAATGCCAAAATTCTACCATGACAATTTTACTAAAAAAGTACAAATCACGGGGGTGAATACAAAAACATTTCCAAGGCAGAAAATATTGCTCAGAATACAGTCAGAAGTCACAGAAAGTTGAGTCATTTTCTAGTTCAATGGTAACACATCAACCCCCTGACTAAACATTTACACAACAAAGTAGAACTTGTTCTTTTAGTTTCCAGCCCTCGCATTAACAAATACTGTATGTACCTACAGGATTGCTCTAATATGAATGTTTACAATAAACGGTGGCCTCGTCGTCTGTGTTCCAGCAATCATGAGGGTTTATTTCCTCCGTGTGTGTGCAGATGTATCTGGTTTATGGTAAAGTCGCAGGGATTTAGAGTCAACAATGATATCGCATCGTTGTCACAATAATCATGTCAGGCTTTAATATCTTTCCAGCGGAGTCCTCTAATCACACAGCCGTTGCCCTTGTTCTGTCTGTCATATGCTGGAGACCCGGCCAGATGGCCATGCGAGGTAAAGACTCTGTCCATTTCCTTTGCATCCGTGATCAGAGCTGAAAATAACCTCCTTGGAAGTGTAGTTTAGTGATTTTATAAAGGTGGAGCAGGCTGAGGGAGGTCTAGATTAATTCCAGTGCATTACTCCAGGTCTAAAAGAGACAGAGAGAGATGAACTGAAATAACATACACTAAGAGCTTGTTGCATAACCACAGAAAGTAGTCAGTGAAATATGCTCTAGATATAGCTTCGGCCATCAATTATGGATCGACTATGAAAAGGTATCCATTTTTCTCCTGAATATAAATAGACTTTCATGGAGTTTCTCACACTCAGGTAACTTCAGAGCTCTCTGCAGGTGACAGCTAAAGAACGGGGTATGATAGTATGATGCTATACTCTACCGCTACTTATATTATTATCGCTTAATCCCCAGATTATTTTGTCGATCAATTGGTTATCGGTACTAATAAAACTGTTTTTTAACGGCAGGGTATCGCAATACCTTTCTGGTAACACTACCCAGCCCTAATATTTCCCTTTGAGGAGCTGGAACCAGTGATTTTTTGCTTTAAAAATGCCTTAATTATGAATCCATTATCAAAACTGTTAGACTGTAAAGACAAAAGCCACTCAAGATGCCTAACTTAGCCCACCTTTTTCTCTTACTGATGCTGTGACAGCCCTCCATTTGACACTTAGAGGCTCCGCTTTTGGGATATTTTTCAAGTATCGTCTCATCCAGGAAAGAGAGTTTCCTCACTCCAGTCAACGTCCATCCTCTCCCACACTAACACTGAGCTAGTTCGCCTGTTGCCTGGCCCGAAAAAGGAGACGTGATCCTGATAATATGGCCCTGCTGCCATGGAGACCGGTGTGACTCTGCATCTTAATGGACTCCTTCACATAAGCCCCGCCTCTTAATTATTCATTAGGCCCTCCAGAGGAACAGACCCCGCTGCTGCAGCCTCACCACCACCTTACTGGTGGGAATCCAGCTCGTAACCAGATAGCAGGAGCTGACCCCGTGTGGTTTGAGACGGGCTTTTCTCGGCAGCCACATTCAGGAGGTTCATCTAAAATGTGAGCGGCACACAGATCAATGGTAATGTGTTCTTTATTGAGTCCCTGATGGGCTCAAACACTTCTTCAAGGGGAACAATTTTAAAGCTTTTGTCGTATAAATCTCGGTCAGACTTCCAGTAAGTTCCTGTGGTACGATCAGGGAGGAAGGTGATGCATTAGAGCGACCAAGTGACACCACAACAGGATGCAACACTTTCACTACCATGAACACAGGCACATTTGCATGTGTACAAGATGCACAGCTGGATTTAACATTATAGACATGACCACTGACTATTTCAGTAACAATTTAGCCACAAATTCACAAACTGAGCATACACGGTCCAGAAATACACTCTGTTTGGACCATGAGTCTTCCCTGGATGTCTGTCATCACTAACAAACACATGGAAACAACGCTCTTTGCATAAAACTTGTAACACACTGGTTTCTTTTAATAGGCACGCTTGTTAAAAACACTTCATTAAGTCATCTAATAAGCCAAAAACACACTGCTGGGCTAAGGCATCACTTTCCCTCCCCAGACCAGCACTGACAGGTTTAACCTGCCACAACATGCCACGAGATGAGCGGGAGAGGACGAGACCACCGTGAACATGACCTGCATGTCGAGAAACAAGCCCGGTGACAAGCGTGGGTAGGAATTGCAGATGAGGTTTGCTGCTGAGAGTAACACTTCCTTTTCCCCTGTCACCACCACATACCAGCCCTGTTGTTACGCTAACACAAGATGGCCTAATTACAACATGAAGAAGAACACTTAAGTATCTTAAAGCAAAATAAAAGTTTGCATTAAAGTATTTTAAATGCAGCATTTAAAGGCAATGAACTGTTATGCAATGAGATGCATGCACCCACTGATATCAGCATTCCTGCGAGGGCCTTCGCTGACTACATTAAATCCCAAAAACCCTAACCCTCTGCAGCGCACTACATGCCTGTAACACTTTCCCCTGACATAATCCTAATGCCGCTCTTCACTCTTAATGCAATCCAAATCCTCTAAACTCCTTTAAAGAAGTCAGGAGTGGCGAAATGCCCTCACTTTCTATCCTCGTGCGTCACACCGCAACACAGTTTGCATAAACACACAACCATAACAACAGAATTGCCAAACAAAGCTTCATGACAGGCAGCAACAGTACTTTATGTTGGCATGCTGGTATAACAAAATTCTTTTTAGCTGACTGTTGTTGTTTCCGTAACAGTATTCAATTATTCCAGTATTTCAGGTTTGAGTCGAGTTACCGAAAGAGGCAACTAATTACCGAGCAGTGGTACAAACGGAAATGTCTCACACTTTCATGATAATTAAAAGATATTTCAGTGTCATAAAGGGATATTAAACAAGTATTTAATACTCTTATCAAAATCATATATATCATCATAAAATATATGCTCAAATCATAACATGGCAAACTGCAGCCCAACAGACAACAACAGCTGTCAGTGTGTCAGTGTGCTGACTTGACTATGACTTGCCCCAAACTGCATGTGATTATCATAAAGTGGGCATGTCTGTAAAGGGGAGACTCATGGGTACCCATAGAAACCATTTACATTCACATATCTTGAGGTCAGAGGTCAAGGGACCTTCAAGCTAGCTAGTATGACACGGTTAGTACCAATGGATTCTTTATGTTTTCTAGTTTCATGTGATAACTGCACTCTAGCTTTAAAACTGAGCACGCTACAACCTAAAAATCACAAGTTGCGTTAATGCGTTAAAGAAATCAGTGGCGTTAGAACAAATTTGCGTTATTATCGTGTTAACTTGGACAGCTCAACGGCTCTCAACATGGATTGTTTTCACTAATTTGAAACAAAAACATATTAATGTGGATGTAGCCTCTCTTTCTGCTCAGGAATTTAGGTTACGTTTTTAACAGCAGTTAATATTCCACCTGAGAGAAACCTCCCAACAGTCTCTGAGACAAAAACCAGGCATGACATTGCGATTAATGTTTGAGGTTACACTAAAGGCCTTTTGAAAATCCCTAATCTTCCTTTTATTACCTCTTCAGTTTTTCTGCCCTGGATGTGAAAACAGCTTTTCAAGAGGATTTACTGCAGGCTTTGTGACTCGCCCTACCAATGAGCATCTCCTCTGCAGCAGCTCAGATGTGCAGCACGAGTAAACGAGCGCTTTGCGTGAAACCGCAGAGCTCCAAAACAGTGGACTGACTGTAAAGATGTGTGTTGCGTAATGTAATGGGGAGAGAGAGCCTCTTCAGAGTGGAGTGGCTAAAGTGCAACGCACATGGCACGATCTTCTTCTGAAGAGATGATTTTATAGCTTCCTCGAGTGTACTTTGTACTGACCCTGGTGAATTTCCGGCTTGGTGATCAGTAACCAGACTGACCACACGAGTAAGAGAAGACAGGTGGATGTTTTTGTGCTGAGAGAACAGGAGCGCTTTAATCACAGAAAGGCCAAGTGTTCCACTTCCCTGCATGGCATCCATCACCACAGACCCCTCCATCTTCAATTCCTCCGCTGCCTCTGCTGGCTCACCCACCCTCAGACGATTTCTTGCCAGTGAAGCATGCCACCGAGGCAAAGCTCCTTTTCCTTTGGATTTATAATCCCAAGGGCTTCGGCGAAAAGGTGGCTGAAAGAGCTCTTTATAAAGCCAGAGGGCAGTTCACCTTGGGATGGTGATGGTGATGGTGATGGCCACTACGCACTTAGCTCGGAGGATCATAAGCAGGGAGGGAGGAGGGACGCTGATCACAAGCCTCTTGTTGAAAGTACACATCACATTTGCAGTCTGTATGATAATGATGCATCTCATGTGATCAAATCAGTGAGTCATAACCTGATTGCAGACTGAAAATGACTGGACCGCACTGGTGGACTAAGTGCTTCGATGGACCAGAGTGACCTAATGAACACCAGAACAGGAAATCAAGCTTCTCATTCGCCCTATATCCCTCACTTTTTATGTTTTACTAAGCTTGCTGGTCATAGCGATGTCAGAGTTAACGCGATAATAACACAAATTAATTTTAACGGCACTAATTTCTTCAATGCAACTTGTGACTTTTAGGTTGTAGTGTGCTCAGTTTTAAAACTAGACATCATAGCACTACTTTAAGAGGGCACACGTCTTTCCAAATGAAAACAAATATTGACTGAATCAATTTTTGCATGTAAACTATTAATTAAAAATCAATGCAGCATTTTTGAGAATCAATACAGTATCACAAAATATAATATCGCAATATTCAATATCTTCTTACATCCCTAATGAATAATCATGCAATTAATCGTGATTAACTATAGACAATCATGTGATTAATCGCAAAAAACTATGGACAATCATGTGATTAATTGCGATTAAACATTTTAATCGACAAACAGCCCTAAAATAAGCCGCTGTAAAACATGAAGAACATAACCTTGGCATGCAACTCTACCAGAATTAAAAGTATGTTTTAAGTTATGGGGAAATTTCCCCCCAGGCTCATTCCAAAACAAGGTGTTAAATCGTGCCAAAATAACGAGCCCTTCCAGCTAAGCATTTCCAAAGAACACACCGTGGGCCTACAAGGCATGAATTAACATGACAAACTTCCACAGCCTGTTATCTTTAGTCAGTGTCACTAACATCATCTCTGGAAGCTGAGAGAGAGGAAAAAACCCTGTCTCTATCTCTCTGTGTTGGGTATAACAAGGTGAAATGCCTGGTTGGTGTTTTACCATCATACAAGTCACCACTGTCAGTGACACACTGTAAATGTCACCTGCTTTGTGAATATTGTACACATAGTAGAGTTATGACAGCTAAAAATAGCTAACAGCACTTGTTTGATTGCACTTGATTAATCACAAAAAACTATGGACAATCATGCGATTAATCGCAATTAACTATTGAATCATGCAATTAATCGTGATTAAATATGGAATCATGCAATTAAGCGCGAATAACTATAGACAATCATGCGATTAATCGTGATTAATTATGGAAATCTTGCAATTAATCACGATTAGCTATAGACAATCATGCAATTAAGCGCGAATAACTATAGACAATCATGCGATTAATCGCGATTAACTATAGAATCATGCAATTAATCGCAATTAACTATAGACAATCATGCAATTAATCGCGATTAACTATGGAATCATGCAATTAATCGCAAATAACTATAGACAATCGTGCGATTAATCGCGATTACCTATAGACAATCATGCGATTAATCGCGATTAACTATTGAATCATGCAATTAATCGCAATTATCTATGGACAATTATTCGATTAATCGTGATTAACTATGGAATCATGCAATACATTTCTGTTTTATCATCATACAAGTCACCACTGCCAGTGACACACTGTAAATGTCACCTGCATAGTTTAAATTGTACACACAATAGAGTAATGACAGCTAAATGACAGCTTACAGCACTTCTGGTTTCATGTTAGAGGCTCATAATTGACGAATCACGCCTGATAATTGGCACATTTAACCTTTAGCAAGCTGAAAAATGACTTAGAGTTGAATATTATTCTTGAACAACCAGCTAGGGACATTTTCCTAACACAAAACTGCAATTCGGCTGGAAAAAATCTCAAGTTAAGTGGTTTATATGTGCAATATCACCTCTTTTATGAGCTAGCTTGGTGTAATAACAAACAATAGCTGCTCAGGCTGCGGCGGTTCACGTTGTGATAACAGGCAGTTAGAAAACCAGCCAGCTAGCTGTGTTACCAGCCAGCTACGCTTTATTTAACGTGGCTAGCACATTTAATAGCAAGCTTACACCATTTCTGGCGACATTATCTTTAATTCGGCTGAATAATATTAACATTTAACACCAAAACACGCACCAAACACACCAACCGCCACTAACCGTCACTAACCGCCGCAATGACAAGTCGCCCACTCCCGGAGCACCTCACACCTCCTCCTCCTCCTCCTCTTCTTACAGCCTTATTTCATTAAATAATGAGGCAGAAAGACGCTCACCTTTCTACTGGAGTCTCTGGCTGAACAGGGTGTTGATATGAGGTGGTATTAATGGTTAAAATCCCGGGTAAAGAGGAGAGGAAGACGTCGTTGTGTGGAGCAGAGCTGGTAACGAGCCTCTTCTGTTGGCTCTGCCCCCTAGCAGACAGTGAGGGACGGTTAGGGACCGTCTGAGTGTTACCGCCCTGCAGGAAAACGAAGAATGTTAGGCACCGGTTTCTGAAAATAATAATGATAATGAAGATACTCGTTAGTTTACAGCCTTAAATTACATATTTACAATTTAGTGATTTTTTTTAAACATTTTTCCACTTTTTTTTTTTAAAGGGACTGTTTGTAACTTTCAGAATTGCTTATTAACAGCAACACCTGTGGCCGTGAAATCAACGAAAGTCAGCGTCGAGCTCGCGCTTGCTCACTCTAAATATACCTGAACGAGCATCGCTCAAAACAGTGAGGCGACACACATCAGCTAAAACCACAATATCACTCTATATTTCAGCTGCTTGGCAGTAATGTTAGCTGACCAGACGAAGGTCTCTCCATCTTAGTGTTGGCTTTTCTTGCCTCAGCGCAGGCTGATGCAGCGGGGCTCTGCAGCGTGTCTCCTTGCTCTCTCCGCCTGCAGCTGGAGAGAGCAGGGACACGTCGGCACCCGGTAGGTAACGAGACGATAACGTTACTCGCTGAGGAGCTCCGTCACTTCACAAGACACGGGAAACCTCTGTTGGTCTGGAGGAGCTGCAGCATTTATTTCTGCACAAACGTCCACTGAACATTCACGAGATATTCTCAGAGCTAAACTAACTCTTCTGCAGTGTGGAGTGAGCGCGCGTTCACGTCTAGAGGTGGTGTGAGCTGAGCGAGGACGTGCGCACTGTCTGAGTGAAGGCAGGTTGGCAGAGGAGGAGAGGTAGCTGCCAGACGCGAACGCGCATATGCGAGCGCGCATGTGTGCCGACCCACTACATTTATATGCTTAAAAAGTTACAAACAGTCCCTTTAAATAAAACAATGAAAGCGACAATAACTGCCATGAAATATACAAAGGTTTAAATTGCCAGAGTGATTAACAACCTGTTTATTCAAGTTACAGTCAGCATTACGCTTGTAACTCACTAATTCAATAAACAATTCATATTTTCAAATAATTAAAGGGACTGTTTGTAACTTTTTAAGCGTATAAATGTACCGAATATGAATGAATGAAATGAATATATTATATTCAGACATATATAATTTACTGTATAGACATAAAGAGCTGAAGGCAGAGGAGAGCTTGATTCTCACTAAGGCACAACACAACAGATGCGGTAAACTTGGTTTGTTTGGGTGCTGATTTATCAAGTTGAAAAGTGTAGTTTTAATCTGAAATACACCGAGACTGTGACCAGTATGATGCATAAACTGTGGTGCGACTTCAAGTCAAAACATGGTGTTAAATCATGCCAAAATAACAAGCCCTTCCAGCCAAGCTTTTCCAAAGAACACACCGTGGGCCTACAAGGCATGAATTAGCATGATTAATTTCCACACCCTTGTTATCTTTAGTCAGTGTCACTAACATCATCTCATTTTTATAAAATGGTCATTATATTCTGACAGCATGAGACAGATAATCTGAAATAAATCATGTGCCTCTGTGTCCTCCGGTGTCCTCCTGCGTTTCTGTATTGAGTACAACTACATAACTACATTTTGCTAATAAAAATACCTTTCTATGTGATCAAATTTGTATTATCATTTGAACCGAAAGAGATGTAGACATAGTAAGGTCTTTGGGTGTCCAGAAAGGCGCCACGTTTTTATCTGTTCAAAAATTTAATTTAAAGGGAGATTTGTCAAGTATTTAATCCTCTTATCAACATGGGAGTGGACAAATATGCTGCTTTATACAAATGTATGTATATATTTATTATTGGAAATCAATTAACAACATAAACAATGACAAATATTGTCTAGAAACCCTCACAGGTACTGCATTTAGCATTAAAAATACACATATAGGCCTATATATATATACAAAAAACATGCATACTGACATATAATACATGCATACATACATATCTGCAGTAAGGAACAAAGTGATATTTTTCTAATAATACTTTAAATTAAGTGGTACTTTCAGTGCAGGGTTTAAACTTGTAATGGGGTGTTTTTACAGTGTGTTATTGTTACTTTTACTTAAGTAAATACTTCTTCCACCACTGATATTGACTGAGGCATACATGAAATAAAGCTGAAGCATGCTTCACTACAAAAAGTCAATAAAGGAGGACAATTCTGTGGTGTTAAAATAGGAATCTGTCACTAATTAACAGCAATATGTCTCGAGACATCGAACCAACCTTGTAAAGTTTTATGACATTATGATATGCCACAACTTGGACGGAGAAAAAACAGACACGCTTCTTGCTTTCTTCTTTGCTTGAGAATAGTTTGTATTCAAATCTATTTTGCTTTATCAAAACATGATGTTGCTTGCTTTATTAGCTGAAGCTTTGATTACCAGCAGGCTTATAAATAGATATAGATGTGAGCCATAGTGACTGATGTTCAGTGACATTTTGCCACATGAAGGTAGTTAAACAGAATGAGGAGACATAAAACAGGACGGTCCCTAACTATATAGTCATGCTGTCACAGACCAATAAAAGCTTTGTGTTTACTGCCACCTGCTGGCTGTCAGCTGATAGTAGTGATAGTAGAGATGCTGAAAAGTTACTAAATCATTTGACACATTGCATTTGTTAAAAGTGCTTAAAAAAATAAAAATGTAGGGACATTTTTGTCTTGTGATGACATGATTCAGCTGGTAGTTATTGTGGAAATGAGTGCTGATTTCTACCAGTATTCAGAACATAAAAATAGAAATACTGTGAGGTGGAAATCCAGGAAAGTTTCTGTGTTGAGGGAGGGATGACGGGGATCCTGCTGTGAGGAGATAACAAACACTGAAAGCAAAAGGTGGAGAAAAAGCTGTGTACACAGCAGCAACGCCTTCAGAGACATTGTTCAGCCTTAGCGTTCAAGGGTTTCCTTGTGTTTATTCCTGTCTATTGATCATGAAGGAGTGGTGACAGTGAGAGGTCTGCGTAATGGCTAAATATAGGGGAGAACGGGGTCAGTTGGGACACATGAACAGAAAGGACAGAGCCTTTTTAGAAAGTGAGAAAGCAGCTACGCCATTCACCACATTCATACTGAGCCACTTCACTTCCAACCTCAAAGTGGAGACCTTGGCCCAACTCCAACCCGGTCCCTAGACCCTCCCACTCTGTGACTGAGTGAACTCCGTTTGTAGTCACACTCACAGCTCAATGAAGCTCCTTCTTTAAAGCTTCAGTAGGCAACATGTTTTTGGCATCACTGGGCAAAATAACCTTTCAGCATATTGTAATTTAAGTGACCTCTGCACCTTCTCATGGCTCTGTTTTCAGGCTTTAAAAAAAATCTAATTCCAATCACAGGTTATTTCAGAGAGAGCGATAAGAAATCATAAGAAAAATAGAGATAAAAAATATGTATAACAGCACTGCAAATAATAATAATGCTGAAAAATAGGATCTATCATGTGTTAAAATGCATGAATAGTATAAATAAATATGAATATTAGTTTAAATAAATGCAATATTAATGCCAGAGTAATTGCACTCAATTATTGTACTGTTAAGTCAGTATTGCGCAGTTGAATATATAATAAATTATGGGGTTATAGCTCCTGACAGGTGTACAAAATAATAAATATATGTTGTATATAGATGTATAAATATACAACACATTTTCATTCTTTTGAAAATGTCCATGCCAGTTATTCCTCCCGAAAATGTAGCCCAACTTTGGAGCGTTATTTAGCCTCCGTCCGACACACCTAAGATGACTTTGCATGCATTTCCATAAACAAAGCATTCTTCTCTGGGAACATTTGCACAATGTTACACAACGACAGCTTGATTTGCCGTGAGAGACACATTCAATATCCATTCTCTTGTACGGGGCGCACCACAGTCGTACATCAACGAGACAGTTTCTCAAGCTCAGTCTCTGAGAAAATAGATTTATTATTCAAATAAGCGACATATACACAGTGGGTTCATGGTTCTAATCATCAGAAAAGAATATGTATATAGCTGAGCTACAATCATTTACATTCATTTATATTATCATCACACAGCTCCGTGGGGCAGGAGAAGTCCTTTGATGACATTAATAATTCACATTTATATATTATATTCAGACATATATAATTTACTGTACAGACATAAAGAGCTGAAGGCAGAGGAGAGCTTGATTCCCACTAAGGCACTCATGATTGAAATTACATGACAACACAACAGATGGGGTAAACTTGGTTTGTTTGGGTGCTGATTTATCAAGTTGAAAGTATAGTTTTAATCTGAAATACACCAAGATTGTGACCAGTATGATGCATAAACTGTGGAGGGAGACACACACCATATCTCTAAAATCTACAAAGCCGACCCCAATAAAAGACAATTTACTTTGGCTGAAACACATTCTTAACGATAATGTAATAATACAACATAATGCACAGAAGAAAGAGAACAGGTCAAATAATCAAACCCTGCTTTATGCATCCCATTATCCCTTTTACATATGTAAATTATTAGGGTTTAATAAGCAGAAAGGGGTAATACTTACGGAGAAAACAACCTCCAACACTGGCTGACTGGGGATCTGCTCTTGACAAGTACATTTTATTTACCTCGCTTAACATTTGACATCTAAAATCAACCGTTAGTTACTGTTGCTACGCCTGTCAAGCTTTTTTTAAAGCAGATAAACACTGTTTAATCCACACTTTTTATTATTGCTGCCAGGAGATTATGTGTTCGGTCATGTGTGTGCATCTCTGTGTCTGTCCGTTACGGTTCCTAAGCTGTGATCACTGCTCAGGGGAGGGGGGTTACGATCAATTGCAAACCTTTTTTACTCAATAAAAAAATCATGTTATTCTTTTGAGAAATATCAGCAGTAGGCTATAATCACCTTAACCAAAGAGTTTCATCCTCTTCCGTTTGTTTATAGTCGGTATTATTACAGAGGTATAAGACTTGAGATGGTACACAGCAACTTAAAAAAAAAAAAAAAAAAAGACGAATCATTCACTTTCCCAACCTCTTAGCAACGTCCTTATAGGCTAGCTCGATTTCCACATCGGCCGGGCACGTGTTGGTGAACTCATCTCGGCTGTAGGCGTTGCCGAGGTAACGCCATATCCCTCTGAATTCAGACGGGATGTCGTAGTTACGGTATTTCTTCGCAACCACCTGCGGAAGACAAGTTATCGTATCGTCAAGACGGCATTTTAAATCAAAATCAAAAGAAGCCAAAATGAACCAATCCAAAGCAGGTTACCTTTGCAACATGAAGTTTGGGCAGAAGGTTGCAGTCAGACAGCGTCAGTTCGTCTCCGTCCAGGTATTTGCGTTTGGATTCTCCCTCGCGGCGTCCCACCTCAACCTCGTCAGGTAGTGGACTCATCAGATACTCATCCAGCTTGGCCAGAGACTTGTCTAGACTCTTCTCTAATGCTGAAATACATGCAAAACACGAAATGTGAATTTATTCATGGTAATTGCTTTATTTTTATTATTATTATTATTATTATTATTATCATTTATTTTGTTTGTCATTTCAAATTTCAAATGTTTAATTTATTAAAAAATATTTTTATATTATTTTTTATATTATTTATATTATTATTTAATTTTATTATTATTATTTAAAAAATCCCATTTTTTCTTTATTAAAAAATATTTACATATTACATTTTATTTATTTATTATTATCATTACTATCATTATCATTATTATTATTGTTGTTATTTAAAAATGTCATTTTAATTTAATAAAAAGCATGATTAAAAAAAACAAAAAACATATCCAGGTCAGAAGGTCATCAAAGTTGATGAACCTATATAAGTCATAAAGGCTTACTCGTTGCATTTATTAACAGCTTTTGTGTACAGCGTGCTTACCTCGATGTTTATCTGGTCTTGTGTTTTTGACGTAAGCGGAGAACTTGGCAAATATGTCATTTCCTGCTGCGTTTGATTCCCGATTATTTGCTGCAAGTTTGGGATACCTAAGAAACAGGAAGATGACGTAAGATGGGATGTTGCTCGCCTTATTTCCTTTTCCTGTGTGTGTGTGTTTATGAGGCCTACTTCGGTGGAGCCAGCATCTCCTCCAGATACTCCTCGACTTTGTTGACGTCGGTAAGGACCTCCCCCTGGAAGGTGAGGAAGGGCGGGTGTGTCCCCGGGGCCAGGTTGTGAAGGTCGGCCGGTTTCCTAATCAAAGTGGAATCATTTTATAACCTCTGCTATCAATCTGGAATGACATGCCACGGTTGCAAAAGTTTACCATTTATTAATGATAGTGTTACCTCTTTAACCTCTATGCAAATAACAAACATACAATATGATATGATATTACCTCTTGAGGTCAACAGTGGTGACATTGAAGACGACCCCTTTGAGCCAGAGGATCATGAAGAGGCGCTGAGAGAACGGGCAGTTTCCGATGCTCTCTCCGTCACTCCCAGCCTGTACACAAACACACACAGACATACACACTTATAATTGGCATATGAGCAAATACAGTAGTATGAATATGTGTACTTCAGTGTGTGTGTGTGTGTGTGTGTGTGTGCGCGCGCACAGCCGCAACAGAACACCGTAATGAAACACCGAGTCCAACATGAATAATCCACGCTGCTTCCATTAGCCGCTTCACTGCCCGTTTGGACATGTGGTTCCTACTGTACAATAACTGTAGCAGCATATCAGCTATAGAAAAATCATATCACCATATCGTACTGTCGATCCAAAGAGACACACTGAACTTCAAATTTCAATTTCCATTAACCCATTTTGGCAGATTTTCTGTGTTTTATACAGAAAACATTCAGCCTAGTTACTAGTAATCACCTCCACTTTACAAAAGAGCCAACCACGCAATATCTACCTTTCCACACAGCCATTACTGTCCATTCATTTCAGTACAATATCAAAGTTTATTAGCCAATTAGTCAATGTTACATTACCCTTGTGGACATTTCAAATCAAGTGCACTATAACTGCTTTACTCTGCAACTATATGGTGAAGCATGCGTTCAAAATTGGACAACAAAAATGTGCAATTTCTTGCCAAGACTTGATGAGACAATTGATACCACCCTGATATGCAAAAGAGGTGTCAATCTTCTCATCTAATTTTCCAACATGTTGAATTATTCCTTTAATATTTTGAAAGTCTTATTTAAAAAACGTACCAGATTGTTCATTACGAATGTGTTTGCAACTCCCATCCTTAAACTAAAACAATATGTAGTGTCTATATTCATTAAAGGGCTATAAGAGAGCAATATGTCTACACTATTTTGGTCAGCAAACAAAGAGACATGCTAAAACCTGTGCATAAATACATACAGGCATGTGCATACCAACACATATTGTATCATAACTTCAGACCATTTAAAGCCGCTGCTCTCAGCACTGAAAGGACCCCAGTAATAATTCATAGGGGGAGAGAAAGAGAGAGATTGTCTGTGCACGTGGGTGTCAGGTTAACACATGGAAAATCAGCACACAACAACAACAACATGGCATGCACAACGCTTAAAGGAGCCACTCAAATAAAACCATTAGAGGCAGAATGCAAGGTGAGATAGAGGAATTTGTACAGATATGTAATTTAGAAG
>CAKAOI010044532.1:0-47693 GCA_916701655.1 Sebastiscus albofasciatus | reverse complement strand
ATCTCTCTGACCTCCTCTCCCCCTACCAACCTCAACGGTCCCTCAGATCCACCTCAGCTGGTCTACTCTCCACCCCCAAGTCCAACCTCCACAGCTTTGGGGACAGAGCATTCTCCAGGGCAGCTCCCAAGCTCTGGAACTCACTCCCACAACCCATCAGAGACTTCGATTCCTTCACCATATTCCAGTCCCGCCTCAAAACCCATCTTTTCTCCTCTGCTTACTTGTAGCCCCCCGCTCCCCCTACCCATTTGTCCGTGTGTATGTATGAGAGTGTGCCTGTGTATGTTGCCTGTCTTCGTCGTTCGTCTCCTGTTTGTCTCACACCGTATTTCCCTTTAATGTGTTAAGCATCTTTGAGATCTCTGAAAAGCGCTATATAAGTTTAATCTATTATTATATTCTATTATTAAAATGCAGTGCACTCTAAGTACCCAGATGTTGTACTCAAAATGGTCAAATCATTTCACACTCAATGGTTGCCATCTTGGCTACGTAGCGGAAGGGGCGGGACCACGACCACTATTCCAACATGTGAAAATGGCGGCCGAGGATGCAGCAGCTGTTGCGGTGCTGAACAACGTACCTTATAGATGTAAGTTATAAAGTTTTATGTTGCTCATTTGCTTTTATTTTGCTTTAATTGTTGTCGAGCACAAGTCATCAGTGTGTTTATTGGGTTACTGTAGGAGTTTGTACAGTTTACGTACCATGAACGATATTGTGTTACGTGTGGGCCTTAATGTGCCACTGGGCACATTATTGTGGGCGTGTTTTGTTTCTCTGTCTCTCTTCCTTCTGACCTACTTCTTTTTCAGGAGGAGCATCTGAGACGGTGTGCTGATCAAGGGAGGGAAGAAAAGGGCGGAGGGACGGTGTGTAGGGGGGCACACTCTCTGGCACTCAAGCTGACGGGAGACTTTGACCAATCACAGGTCATTTCAGAGAGAGAGCGTTCCTATTGGCTGTGCTCCAGTCATGTGACCGGTTGCCAACTTAGCATTCCTTCAAGAGATTTCCAACATGGCTGCTGGGTCACAAACTTTCTCATTTTACAGCTAAACTGTGCACTACAAGATGATTCTGAAAACATTTGAGGAGAGAAATAGGCATTAACGTAACAGAATATTGATTCATATTTGATCAGCGCTGACCGTTTTGTCGGAGTTCGCGAGTGATTGACTGCTGGCTCTCATAGACAGCAGATGGACAACAGACCTCAGATCAGCTCTTACTGCTTGTTTTCCTCCGTTTTTTCAGGTTACCTGTTTCATGTACTACTGTCAGGATATAGCGACCGTTTTATAAAAATAACTTTTTTTAATCATATTTGCTCCGATCTTGCCTACATTAGCTTTAACTTGTTTGTCCTCAATGATTTGTCGTTTCAGGTGTCCACTCGTGTCTTTTTTAAAAAACGGTCTTGTTTCCACTCAGTAGATTTCTAACCAGCGAGATTTGGGAAGTTTTTGACCTGAAGAGGGGGCCACATGTTCAAGAAAAGCTGAACTTAAGGTCAGAAATGTCCCACTTAGTATGAAACCAAACCTAGACTGCAGTGTTTGGTGTAAGCTACAGTTTGAGATGAGTTTGTGACCCAGCAGCCATTTTGACATCCATTGAGGATGCAAACTTTCTCATTTTGCAGCTAAACAGTGCACTACAAGATGATTCTGTAAACATTTTACACGAGAAATAAGCATTACAGCAACAGAATATTAATTTATGTTTGATCAGCGCTGCCTAGTTTGAGCGTTTGGTCGGAGTTTGAGAGTGATTCACAGTTGTCTCTGTTGAATGAACAGCCAATAGGAACACTCTCTCTTTGAAATGACCTGTGATTGGCTAGATCTTTTAAAGCCTGAAAACAGAGCCATGAGGAGGTGCAGAAGTCTAGTTTTCTCTCAGAACACTTGAATTACAATATGCTGAAAGGTTATGATGGAATTTTTGCCCAATGATGCCAAAAATATTCTGCCTACTGCAGGTTTAACTGAGGGATAATGTACAGTGAGCCAGTCATTGTTGTGAAATAAACCTCGACAGGGCGATGTGGCACAACCCCGACACGAAGGGGTTTATTTCACAACAATGACCCGCTAGCTGTACAATATCCCGCTTATTACCCAGCTACTGACTTAAAAAATCAATAATTTGACACAAAAATGGTCCACCAGTGTCGGAGATCAGAACGTCCTCCATAGCAACGGCCTGTCAACGGTCAGCTATAAAGAAATAACAGACCATAGAACGCCGTGATTGACCAATCAGAATTGAGTAATTCAACAAAGCCATGTTATACGTAGGCGTTATCGGTCACTATAAGTGTAACCAGTGGACTTCTGCGTTGTGTTGGGTTAGTTAGAAAGGACGCCGTGACACCGGAATCTCTTCATATACGGCCTCTGTTTATTCTCTGACAAACACACAGGCAAACAGAACCTCCATGTCAAATCTCATGCCCACTCCAGCTCCTATACACACAATTACAATATACAAAACGGAAATTAGCTTAACTTGCCGTAACTTTAAGCTAGCAGCATTTACTCTTAAAACAACTACGGTATTTCTAAATGCCAGTTCATTGAAATCAATATATTGACATGTTGGGATAGACGTTCTAACATGGTAAGAAACAAAAATATAAACAAAACCGTACGATAAATAATGGGATGGATAATTAGAATAAATCAGCTAAAAGAAATGACACCCACCTCTCCCGAAAGGATAGTTGTACAAAAGGGCAAAGGGGACCACACAAATAGAAACGAAGGAGGGGCTCTGAACTTCAAATATCCTCGGGGTTTGGAGGTTCTCCCATTCAAAATAAAGTGCAACTACATCCATTTTGTGTAATTATAAAAACCAAAGAACAAGATAGACATAGGGTACATAATGACCCTGTTACATAAGCACTATAGATGTGGGTCAGTAGGAGCCTACTATGTTGTGAAAGTGAAACTTAAAAGCAACACATTCTAACATGTAAAACTGAATGAAAAGTTACATTTTGAACACAAACAAAAAGGATTCTTTAGGTTAAGGCAACAAAAACACTTCAATTAACTACGGTTCTAAAGTGAAAATGAAACTACAGCTACAGCATTGTTGGGTTCACATGGGATGTAAATCCCAATCTATTGGGTGAAAGCCCTGTGTTTCCCATCCATCACCCCTGACCTTCACCCCTTATGGACTTTTGTGCAATCTATACTACAGCACCTCACTTCCTCTTCTGATCCTGTCATAATTACTATGGTCACTAGATGTCACCATTGTGTTCTTCTATACCTTCTTCTTCTACCATTTGAATAGATATTAATCCCTACTATTGGGTGCAGTAGGCCCCTATTGACCCACATCTATGGTGCTTATAGCAACTGATAACGCGTATTTAATAGTCTGAGAGGGTGAGGGCTCTTTATTTGGTGTGATCTAAGGCTTGCTCCTGCAGATTTTCAGGTCAAAGTTTAAAACATTTGTTGATCTTCGACCTGCAAAGTAGACTCTCAAATGTCTAGCGAATATGTCTTTTTCACAGCAGACATTTTGACTTATCATAGATGAAAAAGCATAGGTGTAATTAATAACACTAATGATGGGTCTGTTCCATTTAGGTGTCCCCGTAGTGAACTGGCATGCACAATCCCAGGACCCTGGCACAGGCCGACATAAGTGGATTGCAGCCAATATTAATTTCATTAACCATTCATTACAACTGCCTACATCTAGCCTGATAATTGGACTGAATTGCCTCTTCGTTCAGTTATTCAAGGCATCCCGCGAGACTGGCTGTTAAATGGTAGAAATACAAAGTGAAGAATTTTCAACGTCTTGAGTAAATTTCTCCTCGCTAAATTTGAAGTCTTCAGCCAGCCTTCAAATTCAGTATTAATTTTACTTTATATTGTCTGTAACGAGGTGGAATATGAGAAATTGCAAGTTATTAATGTGGTGAAAATTCAGTCCCATGAGGGTCAAACCACTAAAATACCAGTATAAAATGCTTTCAGATTTTAATAAAACATGTCTCCTGTTATGAACAGTAAGTAGAACTCGAAAAAACTTGGCCTGTTTCTTTATTACCCACAACCAGAAATCCAAATTTAGTGGGTCTCACCACTCTTACTGGAGGGAGAGTGGATCAGTTTCAGTGGACCATGCATATATTTTTGGGTGTTTTGTCCTTATGTTACGCCTTTTTGGAAAGAAGTGGGCCATTTAGTCTCAAAGATTCGGAACCTGAATTATGATTTCTCTTTTACCTTTTTGTACCTGGGAAATGGTCCTAAAGGTCTCAGTAAAAGCAACACATACCTTTTGAAGATTATTATGGCATTATGATTATTATGTGCATTTTGAACTGTATCTGTGCCTCATTTATCAATGATTATTATTGATTATACTGTAATGTCCCAGTCCTTACGTGTTCTATGTTCATAAAAACAAAAACAAAAAAAAAGCAGACAGAAAGAATAGCATATTTTTCAGGTGAGAAAAGTAAAAAGAAATTGTTGCTTTTTGGTCAGATTAATAGAAATTCAATTAAGCTTTATTGGCATGAATGTTCATGTCAAAGCTAAATTACATATTAAAGGTCCCATATCATGTTCATTTTCAGGTTCATATTTGTAGTTTGTGTTTCTACTAGAACATGTTTACATGCTGTAATGTTCAAAAAAACTTTCTTTTTCTCGTACTGTCTGCTTGAATATACTTGCATCTACCCTCTGCCTGAAAGGCTCCGTTTTAGTGAATTTCAACGGAATTGCAACAGAATTGCTTTGCCTGGCAACAGTTTGGGTCCATGTTTACTTCCTGTCAGTTGATGTCATTCACATACACTGCAACAGGAAATAAACTGGGACACATTTATAATGTTTACATTATATACGAATATACGTTGAATACGGGCTGTGTGTTTTTCTCCGTATATTGAGCGTTTTGTTAGTTTAACCGTATTTATAAGGCACTTAAACCTGCTTTATAATGTAAAAGACCTGAAAATCTCACTTTTTACAATATGGGACCTTTAAGTAAAAGTACAGAAGTATTCTCGGCAAAGTATCTTAAAGTACCAACAGTGAGGCCATGAGATGATTATTGGACCTGCAAAGAAGATAAAACAAGTTCTGCTACAGGAATCATAAAGCACTTAAACCTGCTTTATAATATAAAAGACATGAATATCTTACTTTTTACTATATGGGACCTTTAAAGTGCTTTAAGATAATTAAAAGGAACAGCAGCACATTTGTGGAGCTGGAATCATGAAACGTTTTTTTACATGAGAATTGACATTATCAAAATAATTGCCAATTAATTTTCTGTCAATTAACTAATTGATTAATGGACTAATCTTTCCAGCTTCACTTAGACCGTTGGGTTTAATTTATAACAAAATCTATTTCATAAGCTCTTTGTATTATTTTGTGTGTAAAGTACAAGTACTTCAAATTTGTACTAAAGTACAGTACTTGGGTAAATGTACACCAGATACAACATCAGATACAAATACATCCTCCCCATTCCTTCAGTGACACAGAGGTTATTTACCTCTCCACACCTCTGCTATAAAAGTAAAACCCTTTACCAACCAAATGTTAACAGCGTTCTGGGTGTGTGTGTGACCGATGAGTCACTTGCCCTCACTAACAGAAAAGACAAGGTTACTGCCAGGCTGTCTAAACAGTAACCAAGCAACAGGGTCAAAGACCTGAGATTCAACAGTCTCAACTTTGTATTAAAGGCTCCACAGTTCCTTTGTGAAAGTGCGTCTCTCTTAAATATCACATGTACATGGTACAAATGAAAGGTCTGATCATCATTCAGAGGACATAAATTATTAAGTTGTGCCTGAGACCACTTCACAGCTATTCTTCCAGTCAATAAATAAGCACATAATGTCATGTCCAATAGAATCTGTGTACTGACCGTGGCGGTCTGTCACAGTCAGCGCTGCAGGCTCCTCCCCCGTGAACTTTGGAAAGCTTCTGTTTTTTTCCATCTTTCTGTTGGCTGTCAGACTTCCCTCCTTCTCATCTCAGCCACAGACAGACCACCATAGAAGTGAGTACTCCAACTCTATTAACATGTATAGTTCTGAATTCATGCTAGAACATGAGGAATTCAAATGATGAGTTTTAATTAGTATGTGGTTGGTAGTTGATAGTTGGTAAATATAAAATAAATTTACTTTGGATATGTAATGTATGTTTTTTTTTGTACTTTTTGTAAAGCTGCAATGTTACAGGAGATTTTTGTGATTTTAGTCACAGCTTGTTAACCTGGTGCTCACTACCTGTGTGGGGTCATGTGATTTGCAGACGGGTCGCAGCAGATAATCAAAGTGTCATCTGTGGTTTCTTATTGCCTCACGCTCTCAACAAGTTTGAGATGATTTCCTGCATGGGGTCCCGTTCACCACTGAAGGGCTCTTTGGATCGATTTCACTTTTTACGTCTGGATGAGGGGAAATCACAGTTTATAGCCGCCACTGGCCACTTGCTCATCATCAAATTGAGCTGAGGTGAGATGTAGCGTTGCGGTGAGCATAAAGTGAGGGTTAGTTTTTTTTTTCCCTCTTGTTACTAATGAGCTGATACTGGTAATGTTGAAAATGTATGTTGATTAAAACGAACAACATTCCTCAAAGAGCACATTCCTTCCCTCTCCCCTCCTCCTCAGCTTCCCATGGCATCTTGATGAACTTGAATTGAGCATGACGCTTCGTGGCTGCCCAGTGTTAATGCACTTAAAACACATACGGCCCATCCGCCCCGTCTCCGGTGAAGGAGGTAGTGGGCGCCCGGCACTGGCCAGTGGCATGAGGCTGTGTCCATTTGTGAACGCTGTTGCTGGCGTGAGGCTGAGAAAGCACACCTCACCCGGTGTAGCAGCTTTGAATAATGTTACAGACAAGCTGTCTATGAGGCATTCAAAGACCTTAAAGTCAGCTCAGTTTGTTTGACTACTACCCTTCATTTTGGCTCGTCATTGAGGTGTTATCACAGATCAAACTGCACAAATCGTTCCCCGGGATAAAAAGGTAGAGTCTAACTATATTACCTCAGGGAGATGTACAAATCAGTCCAGCTTAACCCTGGGGGGAGGGAGTACTCCCGTGTCTGTTTTTCTTTCATCTACCTCCACATGGGAGAAAAGAGGTAGGAAACACAGTGACACGAGGTCTGCTGCTGCAGGTGAGCTTGTGGTGCGTTTGAAGCCCTCATTGCTGGCTCAGTCCTTTTCCATGTTGGCCCCAGTCAGGCCAGCCTCTCGTTTATGGAGGGCTCGGACGAGCTTGACGAGTGATCAAGCTGTTCACGGACGCATCCCTGACGGGGTGGGTGGGGATTGCCTAGGGAGAGTGGTTGGTGGAGTGTGGCCACCGGCGGAGAACTGACACATTAACCTCCTCGAGCTCCAGACAGTGTTCTTGGTCCTCCAGCATTTCAGGCCCCGGATACGGGGAAAGCATGCGTTGGTGAGGACCAACAACCGCACCACGGTGGCTTACATCAACAGGCAGGGCGGAGTTCGGTCCGCTGCCCTGGAAACAGTGGAGGCTCTGTCTCAGGACGTGGGGACAGTAGGCACACTGCCCACTCTGGGCAATCCACTCCAGGCTTGGCTCCTGAGAAGGACAGGCTGAGGAGGGCTGGACTGTGCAGATTGTACAGACTATCCAGGCGGCAAGAGTGGGATACAATACTGCCTGTTACAAGGCAAAGTGCTTAGGGTTCCAACGCTGGTGCGAGGCTACTCTCAGACCAAACCTCTCCTTCATTCCTAAAAACTTACAGAGTTAGACCATGGCCTTACCCAGATCAGTTGCATACTATATGGGTTGGCTAGGGCCCCCTGCTTCTCTGCTGCAGCAGCCTAGGTTATAAAGAAGTCGGTGGGCTGCGGTGTCTAATCCTTAGCCTGTCTAGATCTGTGTGGTTCGGTCGATGAGGTGGCGCGGCAGGGCGTACATTCATCGGGCTCCATCCACTGCACCCATAGAGTCCAGTAGAGGGTGGAGCCTGTGGGAGTTAGAACGAAAGTTCCGATAATGCAACCCTAGTTCTGTAAGCAGAGGCGGAGCCCTCTACCAAGGGGGCCCTGCCGCTCCTCCTCCCTGTAGAGGGTGTGGGATACCAGGCAACGAGGGTCCAATAGAGGGCTCTGCCTCTGCTTATAGATCTAGGTTTACATTATCGTAACTTTCGTTCTTGCTTTTTGACTTTTCCCTGATTACCAAAATCACTTAATTTAACTGAAGTCATTGAGCTATTCAATCACTGATTTGTGAAATACAATTTACCAATTTGTAGACAGGGCTCAGATCTTCAGGTGAAACAGAGATATAGAGCAGTGTGTCATCTGCATAGCAGCTGATAGCGCCTGATGGCAGCATGTACAGACAGAAAAGAATCAGGCCCAGGACTGAACACAACTTTCCACTGCAGATTTGTTACAAGAAACTGGACAAAATGCAAAAAAATATTTTGAGCACCTGGTATTTTACTCCTATCATATCACCTAGTAGAAATGACCCCACTTTCCTTTAGTCACTGCTTTTTAATGAAAAACATGAAATTGCGGTGACTTCTAATAACATTGCCTCTTCCTCTTTAGATATGTTTGATGCCTGGGTCTTATTGTTTCTTCCCCTGTTAGGTAAGTACATGCAACATTCAGACACATTTAGAACAGGTTTATATATTAACAACAATGAATCTAAACCTGTCTCAACACCTGCAGGGGCGAGGGCGTTCATGATCCACAACACCCAGTGCAGCCTGTGTCTGGAGGAATCAGCAGCTACAGGTGAAGTCCTTCTGAAGAGCTGCAACCTGGACTCACAGGCTCAGCAGTGGAGCTGGACTGATCGGGGCATGCTGATGTGTGTTGCGTCCTCCAGATGTTTGTCAGCCCTGCAGAGAGAGCCTGTCTGGACTCAGTCCTGCTGGGGGTCAGAGGTGGATGCAACAGGGTTGATATGGGACTGTGACAGGGGCAGACTGATCAGCAGGAACACCTCAATGCTGCTGTCGGTAGATGGCTCGCATCTTATTCTCACACATGACAGTAAAGAGTCAAAGTGGAGATCTCTGGATGAGGGGGACATCTGCCAAGAAAAGCTCAGTAAGTCAGTGAGGATTAAAGGAACAGAAAGGTTGGGAGATTTGTGCTGGGCAGGCATTGGATTTAAATTTGATTTCTATATTCCATATTTGTATCAAAGCCATTTCTAGGATATTCCATATTTGTATCAAAGTCATTTCTAGGATATTTCATATTTATTTCAGTCATTTCCTGACAAAGATGATTAGACACACTGTTTGCCAAAAGATTTTTGACAAATAACTTAATTTTGTGCTCAGAGTTAAAAAAAAAAAAGAAAGTTGTTGGTAAAATGTGAATATGACGTATGACTATAGTAGAAGCTGCAGGTCAAAGGTCATCCTCCTGCAGGTTCTCTCATGCTCGTTTGAGTCTGAGCAGCAAACCGATAAATGTGTTTATCTGTTAGTTTGTCTTTCTAGTTACTTAGTTAGTTAGATGTTGTTAACTAGTTAGATGTAGTTAGCTATTTGGGTGTAGTTAACTAGTTAGGCATAGTTAACTAATTATGTGTAGTTAACTAGTTAGGTGTATACAAGTATGAACCTCAAAATAAGCATAATATGTCCCCTTAAGAAGCTTGGACTTTAACAACTGGTAAAAGTTTGTAATTTACTAACATTAGTATGATATTGAAATAATATTATTTACAAAATATTAAACTGAAGCTGTTTTTGACAGATACTGTTGCATTTACATGTGTATGACATACTGCATACAAATAATCAGAAAATTGACTGAATTGAACAAAAGGATTTGGAGACATTATTTGGCACAAGACTGATGATAATAAAAGGTCAGTCAATTTAGTGTTTGTATATTATGTGTCATATGGTCTGTAACAAACAGTGCTGCTGTGTGTGTGTGTGTGTGTGTGTGTGTGTGTTTGTGTTTGTTTGTTCTTCCTCCAGGATCCAGGAGGGCATCTGATGATCCAGACGAGTTTGGTCAGACAGGTGAGCAGACTGCCATGACGGAGGAACAGAGAGAATACCTCCGCTGGTACTATCGCACTGAGGACGGTAAGCTGCTCTTAAAAAATGTTTCATCCAAATGAAAACGTAGTGTCAGAAATCATTCTCTTTACTCCAGACCAGTGGTCGAAGTGGGCCGCAGTACCGGCACTTCTACATTTTACTCCTTGGCGCACGGTGGCTTTTTCATGCGAACGAGGGTGCTGTAATCTATCGGTACAATGTTCACGTCCATTTTGTAGGCTTATTGAAAGAGATGAAGATGCGTGACATCTCCTCTTTTCACCTTCCTTGGGTACGTTTTGCTGGTTGGGCCGCCAGTGACACCAGAAAATGTCAAATCCCACCAGGGCTTCAGGGCCCCATTGTAACTGCCTGACAGCCGTTGTTCATCTTCTCGCTGTGTGAGCGTGTGTTGCTGTGTGTCACAGAGTCTTGAATTGTGTACTCTCTCTTGTTGAGAAAATCTTGAGAGCGGTCAATTGGAGACTGAAGAATTGACTGGAGACCCAGGAATGTCTGACGCTGGAGGTCTATTGCGTCTCGAATTGAAGGAGAATCGAGTAACAGCAGTACAAGTGAAAAACAAGTCACAAGTGTGCCGCTACCTCAATTCTGAGGACACCGCTGGTCAGAGGACATTTCTAACTTGCTCGATGTACGCAGGCAGGATAACCCAAATATGGTCATTTTTTACAGAATTGCGTATCTAATTTCCTAATTAATTATATATAATTTAGGTCACAGACAGTAATTAATCAGTGAGACAGAGACAACTAAGAATTTATGTCTGGGTAATGGCTTCATTTATGTGTGAGGGGAGATGTCTGCATGTGCTGTATGAGAGACTCAAGCCTCGTCCACACTGGGAACGTCAAGAGCGCGTGGCTGCTGCGTTACCCGTTGTTTTTTATTTCAGCGTCCGGCTGGGTTGCGTGTCAGCTGCGTCTCTTCTAGAGATTCGAGGTCTCGCCTATTTTTGACGCGAGCCGCGCGGTTCACAGCAACAACAGACGGTGAAAGTGATCTATTGAAGGTTTATTGACATCATATCAGCAACATTATTACAGTTTCTATCTGTAGAATATGTTACGGAGATGAAAAAAAGTAAAGACTTGTTTTAAATCAATACTCCCTGCTTTTATTTCAAAATAAAAGCCCTGAAGTATTTTTTACTGGGGGCAGAATTCCTTAATTTGTTAACACAAGGCTTTTATTCTGAAATATGTGCCGGATAGTGTTGTAGAACATGCAGTGACTTGGAGAGCTCCATGAATGAATATAGTACGGGGTTTTAATTGTCAATTATTACTATTATTTACATATTACCACACGGTTCTTAACCTTTCTCTGTCTAAAATAAATATAAATGATATTTATAATGAAATGAAATGGCCATTATGAAAGGTAAACTCTATGTAGAAAGAAAGGGCTGAAAGCAGCAGCAGCAGAAACACAGGTGAAACGCAGCTGATCTGAACACGCGATGCGCCGCCACGCGATTACAATTATAATTACAGTATATTACAGATATACTGTATACACTGTATATTATATCTTTAACATCTCTCACAATTCTACAAAGCACATATATATATATGAATATCATTATATGAGCTGTATGTTTAGCAGTCTTCTTCCTGTTGCAGCAACCATATGGAAGTTTGTGCTGCTGGGACTGGCCCTCATCTGCCTTCTTGTTGGTTTTCTGCTGCTGGGAATGGGAGCCATGGCCAACAAGTATGAGTTATACAACGACATGTTCATGGCAACGCTTGTATAATATTGATATTCAAAAGGCTGCTGAGTAAAAGTTCTCCGTCTTTTTTCCCTCAGAAACAGAAAGAAGATTGCCCAGTACAAGGCAGCAGCTGCTGCTGTGTCTCAGAAAGGTGAGGAGTTGCGGAGCATTTCACTGCTCAGAGATGACAGCAGCAGCAGCAAACCGTCACCATCACTCGACAGGCTGATGCAGGAAAACACACCCTCCCCACCCAACGGGGAGGTGAGTGAGCTCAAAGCAGGAAACATCGTGGTCACGTGGAAAGACGGCAACACCTCCTGCCTGTACTCCGATTCCGCAGCAGAGGAGGAGAAACAGGAGGAGGAGGGCTCAGCTGAAGAAGCAGTGAAGACGACGGAGTGAAGAGATCACATTCCAGCCTGTAACACACTGTTGGACTTTACCATGCTCCCTCTTGTTAGCAGCTTCCATCACATACGGTTAAACCCATCACCACCCACTGCTCCACCCGCAAGATGCTAACAGTGTGTACAACCTTGATGCACTGCTAATACTAAAAGCTGCTGTCTCCCTACATTCACAGCAGTCTGACAGTCCAACAGATGAATCAGTCCCTGAAAATGTTATAAAAAGGTCTATAGATCCAAAACAATCCGTTAGTTAGAATGTATGCAGGATGTTAAAGAGATATACCATATGTGTGACATGAGGAAGCTTATTTCTTTGGCTAATAATAATGAATAAGGCTAACACTAATAAAATACTCCTACATGATTAACTGCATATTTGTTTTGTTTGACTGCTGCTTTGAAAGGACATTACCTAATTAGTCGATCGTGGATGTCCAGTCAGTGTTGATGGTAAATGTAGTCCATTGAAGCAATAAATTCCTCAGTACTGGTATACTGACCCAGAAGCTGAGTTCTTCTGCTCTCGGAGCTGTGCTGGTAATGCCTACATGTACCAGGATGCATTGTGCGCAAGCTTCTGACGGCTGAATATTCGAGTCAAAACTGTAAAATGCATACTCGTCCATAGCATCCTCTGCTCTCATATTTTGGGATGCCATTCTCACTGCTGGAAATGTAACTAGTTTGCAATACAAGCAAAGAAGACAAGGAAGTTCTGTTTTGGAGCCACATCTAGCACAGCGCCCCCTGGCTATACCCAGAGACATCCCAGCTAAAAAAACAGTAGCCTGTAGCTCTTCCTTCATCCAACTACATCACTGTCATGTCAAATGACGGCGCTGGATGCAGGAAGAACAACAGGAGGACTCAGCTGTCTGGGTCGACATAGCAGCACTGTGGAATCTATTGCTTCACTGGACTACATTTACCTTCAAGACTGACTAACATCCACATAAAAGGTGGCGAATTCTCCCTTTAAACTCTTTAACTCTATTATGTATGGTTACATACTGTAGGAGCATGCTGTGTTTTTGCTTTCCCTCAAATAAAAAAATGATTGTCAGCAGATGAGCTTGTTCCTTGTTTGTTTTTATGACAGTGAGTCTGGTGCAAGACCCAAAATAAGCATGGATATGATTCAAGTAGGAGGACTATGAAGAAAACAAGAGAGATTAAGCCCGTTTGATATAAATGGACTTCCTGTTGTGATCACAGAGTGAAGGAGCTTCAGATACTCTGTAGGACATCATGAACTTGATACTGATTGTAGTTTGAATGCTGCTCCAGCTCCCTCAAACATACAGACAGCAATGAAGAAGTGGATGAAAGTACTGTGTCTTAATTCCTGTTGTGACTGACACATGGTGAGCCTATCAGCTACTGCCTCTTTCCAAATACTGTATGTTGATTGGCTAGGAAGACGAGTCGACCGTTTCTCTTACTATCTATTTAAGCATTTTAATCTATCTGATCCCACATTCCTTGAAAAGCTGTATTGACATGAACTATAGTAGGACAGTGATTACATTTCAGAATAAATGTCGGCTTCACTCCATCCTCTGCTGCAACTCTCATCACTCTTGTTTACATGGAACACACTTTCTTCCCTTTTGTTTTTTAATTTTATTTTGTGACCTTCACTCCAGAGTGTTGAAGACAATTCTGTTATTTACATAATCATTTCATTTCCTGTTTGTATTGATTTTAATCAAAGACAATATACTGGGATCAGAAAAGTATATTCATATTACATTATACACCTTACTAATCAGAGAGCTTATGGGTCTGATTACTGACCAATCAGACACCTCATCCCATCAGGATAAGTATAGCAGGAGATGCTTAAAAGATGGTGATGTGAGAGATGTTGTAGTCTGAACGCACACCCTTCATACTGTATGTTCAGGTCTCTATTAAGGTCTCTATATATGCCGACGACAAAGCATTGGTCGGATTTTTAAAATCTGAAAATTCAGCAGTGGAAGGTTTTGAGAGGGAAACACGGAGCTTTATCCAGTGGTGCTCAGATAATTTTCTTGAGGTCAACGTTAAAAAAACAAAAGAGATGGTCATAGATTTTAGTAAGAATAAGATAACAGTTCCTCCTGCCAAGTTTAAGGGAGAATTAGTTGAGCAGGTCTCAAGTTATAAATCCCTTGGAGTTGAAATTGATGACATTTAAAATTCAGTGTATGTGCACAAAGTAAATCTAATTAACTACAACAGAGGCTGTTCTTTCTTAGGAAATGTAATCATTTTAGAGTTGAACGTTGTATTCTTCAAATGTTTTACAATACTGTTTTGCAGAGCGTTCTGTCTTCCGGTCTGCTTTGCACCTTTTGGTAATATGCGTGCTCACGATCATGTCAAACTGCAGCGCATGATCAAGACAGCATGTAGGATCATTGGGATCGATCAGGTGTCTGCAGCACAGCTGTATAGGGACCTTATTCTAAAAAAAAGCAGATCAGATCCTCAACGATCCTACCCATCTTCTCCATCAGAAATTCAGAAAGAGTAGCAGATCAAATAGCGGATTCCTGCAGCAAAAAATTAGAACAACGAGGTATAGCAAATCTTTTGTGCCGACGGCAATAGACTTCTAAATGAGAGGTAAATAGTGTGGCCCACCCTATGTGTTCTGGATATAGGCGTTTGAACTGTGTTTTTTTCATACAATTTGATTTGTTTTGATTTGATTAAGACTTTCGGATTGCACTTTGCATAGAGTATATATTTTATATTGTGGAGGGTGTACTTTTGGACCGGCGGTATTGTACTGGATGTTCTGCTAGTGTGTGTGTGTGTGTGTGTGTGTGTGTGTGTGTGCGTGTGCGTGTGCGTGTGCGTGTGCGTGTGCGTGTGGTGTGTGTGTGTGTGTGTGATCTTGGAGGAGGGAGTGTGCATAGGAGTGCGCTGTGCGCAGGTTCCTGGGAAGTGTGTGAGGTTTTATATGTTTTTCTTTATGAGACGTGTTTATGACCATATGAATTTCCTCTTGCGGGATAATAAAGTTGACCTTTTACCTTTGAGCTTGTCTGAAAGAATAAAGAATAAAGCTAGTCATACTCACGTTTCACTCTTCTGTGTGTCAGTGTTCACGTCCTACCAACTATCAGTCGTTATTTATTTAAAGTTAATGTCCGGGTAAAGTCAAAATAAATGTGTTCTGAGTTTGTCACACCACAGAAAAATGTGTTATTAACCACCCAGCCAAATTGGAATGCATAAAATAATCACCCAGTGTATAAAATTAGGTTTAAAAATCATGGAAAAATAAGCAGTATTCTCTGCTCTGAAATGCTGGCGGGCACAATGAAGGCCGCTGAAGGCGTTGAAACCTCGCCCAATCACGGGTCAGGGTTGATTATGTATGAACAGTATATACAACACTTTATAAGTTGTTGGCCATCCACTGCTGAACACTACTTTTGCAGACTGTTAACGTGCATGCTCTATGGGCAGAGCACGTGCAACAGAGACTTCCGCCGGCCGAGCCGGCTAACTTCCGGTTAGCCCTATGCTAACTTAAAGGGGGATAAAATAATTCAATCGCGAGACTCTTCTAGACTTTCCAAATGTTATCGGACCAAATTGATCAGATTGATAGTGAAACGAGTCATTAAAACTATGTATCCACTGACATAAGCACAAGTTTAACTAGCTTGGTTGTGATTGGCCAGTGAGCCCAGACCTTGAACACGCAGTATGTTCTCATGCACACCCTGAATGACAGGAACACAGAGAGACAGACTGGACCAGACCTGGACCACTAGTAAAACCTTTATGGATGTCTTGACGGTCCACTGGGATTTGTCCCCGTATGCCAGATGGCCAGTACACCACTGGCTGTGGTGAGGAAGTGTTGTAACTGGCGACTGAGAGGGGGAGAACCGTTGATGCTATGTGCTCTAGTTATCATATAGTGTTAGAG
Source organism: Sebastiscus albofasciatus (assembly GCA_916701655.1). Taxonomy (NCBI): domain Eukaryota; kingdom Metazoa; phylum Chordata; class Actinopteri; order Perciformes; family Sebastidae; genus Sebastiscus; species Sebastiscus albofasciatus. Next base: position 31,517 of record CAKAOI010044532.1, on the reverse strand, counting down.
GAGGGGTTATGCTGAGGATGGCAAAATATACTGAACACAAAAATGGTGAAAAACAGTTGAACTACACAGTTCAGTACTGTAGTTCACAGTGTTTTTACATGTTTTCAGCAATTATTTTTACCTTCGCCAAGGCTGAAGGCCTAGGAAGGAGGTTATGTTTTCACCAGCATTGGTTTGTTGGTTTGTTTGTAGATCAACTGAGACTTTCTTGTCTTGCAAAATTATCTTTAAATGTACAAACATCATATGTGTGATTCATGGTGTAATTCAAACAGGGTTAAAAGGTATACCATTCATATTTTTTCCAAAATAAAGTCCCATGGTGTCCACCAGAAGGGGCGGGACTTTGCTTCTCTATTTGAGTAAAAGTCCCATTCATTTTTCCCATTGATAATATCAGGTGACAGTTGGGTCGACGCTCTATTTAAATCATCACTACAAAAGATGAACAACTGTGTTTGAAAGTATCTGATTCTTTGATGAAAAAAAGTCAAAAGTACAAGAACCATTTCAGCAAGAACCTTCCAATCACAGAGCTTAAAATTCTGTCATGTCAGCTATTAACGGTGGGCGGGAGCTAAAGGTTATGGCGCTGAGAAAACAGATTTGACAATTGGCAGTTTAAATGAAGCATGGCGACGTGTTTTGCTCAAAACTGGGACAATGGGGCATTTTGAATCTACTACAATTCTGGGCTGGTTTCTTCTCCATGGCAACAGCAGCCCCGGCTCATGGGTATTGTAATATTGATAGCTGTCAGTCAAAATGACAGATAAAACCTGTTTACTCATAAGTCAAACTGGTGGTCAGAACATAAATATGTTGGGTTGTTACATCATCCAGTAGAGTTGGGAGTTCCCAGGGCATCAAATGCCAACGTTTTGTCCCCGGCCCGGGATTTCCATTAACTCCAATGTATAGTCAGAAGATCTTGAAGCCTTTCAGCAGGGTGAGTGTGGCGGCCCTCCGTTTGCTCTGCACTCTGGATGTCTTCACGGTGACCAGCTTGGCGGTGGCGGGGGCCGGCAGCTCCTTGTAGCAGGGGGTGGTGAAGGCGGGGACATCGAGCAGCGCTTTGTCCTCGCTGATGAGGACGGCTGGTACCAGACGGCCACGCTGCCTACCACGTCTCACCCTCCTCACCGCCTCATGGAAGACGCGCTGCACAGAGAGGAAGTCCAGACAGGCTGACACCTCAAAAAATAAACAGCCAAAACGAGACGCCAGCAGCTCTCCGTCACACCGGCTCACCTGCCTGAGAGAGAATACATAGGTTACTGATTATTGTGCCACAACCGAGGACACTGCAGCACTTTTAAAATTACAGAGCAGTGTACAACAGTGACCTATCTGTATATATACGGTATGTAGAATGGATATTATATGATGTGGTTAAACAATTACATTCAATTTACATTGTGTCGCATCACAAAACTATTTTTAGCTCAGCTTTCACATGTTCTCTATGTATTGGCCAGACATTCATGTTTCCCAGACGATGAATCCTGCTGACCCCTGATCTGCCACCAGCTGGTTGTTTCACACTGAAAGACCTCAACAACTACTAGATGGTTGGTGATGAAAGGTGGGTCATCATTCGTGTTCCCCTCAGGATGAACTGTAATCATTATGGTGATCCTCTGACTTTTCATCTAGCGCCATCATCAGGTCAACATTTTAAAGGTCCCATATTGTAAAAAGTGAGATTTTCATGTCTTTTACATTATAAAGCAGGTTTAAGTGCTTTATAAATACTGTTAAACTATCAAAACGCTCAATATACGGAGAAATACACACAGCCCGTATTTAGAAATTGCGCGTTTGAAACAAGCCGTTAGGATTTCTGTCCATTTGTGATGTCACAAATATACAATATTTAGACCATTACATGGTTTTAAACGTAAACATTCTAAATGTGTCCCAGTTTATTTCCTGTTGCAGTGTATGTTAATAACATCAGCTGACAGGAAGTAAACATGGACCCAAACTGTTGCAATTCCATTGAAATGCACTAAAACGGAGTGTTTCAGACAGGCAGACAGTACGAGGAAAATAATGTGTTTTTGAACATTACAGCATGTAAACATGTTACATAGCCTATATGTGACAACAATTAGAGCTAGCATTTCTGCTAACTACAAACATGCTAAAGGCAAACCAAAGTACTGTATAGATCTAACGTGATGAAGTCAACAGTCTTAAAACGACCTATGTGCTGTTGTGCTGGAATGAACCAATCAGATGCCTCCCTGCCTCCCTGCTTGTTCTCTACCCTTGGCTTGCACCAGCCTGAACTCAAAGCGTGTCGCCGCGGTGCTCGTGCATGTGTGTGGGGGGCGTTGCCTTGGAAGGAGCCCCGAGGGGAGGGGGTTGGTTTAGACGGAGCTCCTGAGGCGATGCTACTTTCAAATTATACTAGCTTTCCAACATCATCGACCCTTTCTTTAATGAGTTGTTATTATGATTTTTTGATTTTTATTACGATTATGATTCAGCTAATCAGGAACGACAAATGAAAGTTGTCAGTATGATCAAGTCACATGGTAAATGGACTTGCATTTATATGAAAGCACCCAGAGAGCACATTCAGTAAACCTCCGTCTACAAGGACGCACACTCAAGTACATTCATTATCTCAACAAAAGAAAAGAAGCTCAGCTTTTGTTCTCAGGACCGAACTGACCAGTCTGCGCATTAGGACTCAGATACACAGAGCCTTTCTTCAGCCTGCTAACTTCAGTAATGCAAAAGCACAGCACTTATACTGATGGACACATGAGGTCTAAATACAAACACACACAGAGATACCAGCCTGTATCTGTCCATGTCCAGCTTGTTCCCCAGCAGGATGATGGGAGTTTGTGGCCTGAAGGTTTTGTTGTGTAGAGCCAGCGTCTGCAGGTACAGCTGGCAGCCTTTAAAGCTCTCCGTGTTGTCGATGCTGTAGACGACAAGGAAGGCGCTGGCCCACGACAGATAACGCTCACTGTTCACTGGACCCTCCTTCACTCTCACACACACACACACACACACACACACACACACAGAAACCAAAAACACACACTGCATACTCATGTTCTCATCATCAAGCCCTCCCACCTAGAGGGATATCAGATGATTGAATGGACGTTATCAGCCTCATAGTAGGTTTCAGAAGGCCGTTATCATCTCTTCACGTTTCAACACTGATACAAATACAAGAAGATGACGGTGACCTCTAGTGGCCGTAGAAATTATGACAGGAGTAAAGGAGAAAGTCAGGAGGCGTAATAAAAAAAGCGAGGAGGTCGGGGTGGATGAACGGGTCATGTCCTGTGTGAAACCAAAAGTCAACGTCGAACTGTTTTACCATAATTTAGTTTCATAACTTACATACTTCAGTAACGCCACGTAGGCTGCATAAGTTATGTAACAAAGGTAGACTACTTATTCTAACCCTAACCATGTAGTATTGTTGCCTGAACCAGTGTTTCTCAAGTGGGAGTACTAGTACCCCCAGGGTTACTTTGGAGTACTGCAGGAGGTGCATGAATTTATTTTTTTCTTAGAGGGACTGTTTGTAAGAATCAGAAATGTCTTGTTAACAGCGACACCTGTGGCCGTTAAGTCAACGAAAGTCAGCGTTGGGCTCACGCTTGCTCGCTCTAAATAGACATGAACAAGCATCTCTCAAAACAGTGAGGCGACACACGTCAGCTAAAACCACAATATCACTCTATATTTCAGCTGCTTGGCAGTAATGTTAGCTGACCAGACGAAGGTCTCTCCATGAATCACTGCTGATCCTAGTGTTGGCTTTTTCTGCCTCAGCCCCCCGACCGCAGCCGGAGGGAACAGGGGAGACACCGGAGTTTTGGTCGGAGACGATAACGTTTCTCTCTGTGGAGCCCCGTCACTTCACAAGACACAGGAAACCTCTGTTGGTCTGGAGGAGCTGCAGCAGTTATTTCTGCACAAACGTCCACTGTACATTCACTAGATATTCTCAGAGCTACGAAGTCTTCTGCAGTGTGGAGTGTGCGCGCGTGCATGTGAGGTGGAACGAGCTGAGTGAAGGCAGGCAGAGGAGCAGAGGAGCAGAGTATAGCAGAGACTCTGGCCCTGGAGACCAAAGCTACGGTCTCCTCCGCGTCCTCCGACTGCGGCCAACACTGTTTTGCAAGACGGGCTTCACTAGATAGAACTTTGCAGTTTTGGTGCTTCTGTGTAGTTTGTGTTGGAGTCTGAGTCTGAACAGCGTAGCTACACGCAAGCGCGCATACGCGAGCGCGCATGGGACACCAACCTGGGTGATTTATACATGTAAGAAGTTACAATCAGTTCTTTTAAATGTTAATTGAAAAAATATCAGAGATGCAAAATTCTTAAAATAATGATACTATAATAAGTTCAATGAAAAATGTAAATTCGATAAACCACATTTTATATTCAATATTCCAATTTTCAATGCAATCATTAACTGCCATAAACGATCAACTGCTGCAACAAGCGCAGTCACGTTCAGGACAACGATTGTTCATTTACGTTTTACACTGGTCAGGTGGTACTTGGCTGAAAAAATATTTCAAAGGGAGTACATTATTGAAAAAGGTTTGAGAACTACTGGCCTAAACCTAAAGTTGTTTTGTTTCAATCAGTTTCATCAGTGTGCGAAGGAAATTTAGAATGAAGTCCTTGTTAAATAACTTTATGCTGCTCGTCTTCTGTTTTGTTTTTGCTGTGTTCACCCTTTGAAGGGATTATGACAGGTTCGTGTTATGTGTGTTTATTTGCTTGTCCATTTGTTCTGGCCTTGACTCCTCATTGTTTCGGTTGAACTGGACTGTAGTGGGTAGTGGAAGGCTTCAGCTCCCGTGTTCCACCAGCAGGTGTCAGGCCTCGCCCAGAACTGGGTCTGAACTTTGGCTTCTCCTGAAGGTTTTTATTATACCTCTATGTACTATGATCAAACAAAAATCATCAACTAATTTCTTTAAGGACACATTTCCTGTGTACTTATATTACAACTGCATTAGCACACGTTGATGATATTACTGTGACTTGAGAGCAGGTGTTTATTGTGATGGGTTACAAGTCTCCTCACTGCACAATCTGATACTTCTCTTTGTCTTGATATTAAACTGAATATCTTTAGACGGTTGGAAAAAACAATCTAATAATGTCAAATTGGACTCTTCTAAAATTGTAACAGACATTTTTCACTATTTTCTGCCTCCTGTACTGTAACTCTTGGTCTGGGTCAGCCCAGCAGGCATTGATAATAGGCTGGAGAGGAAAGGACCTGATGGTCTCATATAGTGATGGGGGATCGGGAGGAGATTCTACCAATGACAGTTGCTGGATTGAAATGAATCCAGTTTCATGGTTTTAATGGGCTGTATTGGACCCCAGTAGAAGGATCTGGTTTGGGTCTGCAGTCCTCCAATATCATTCTGGCTTGTGGTGACATGGTCCAGAAGTTTTACAGCTGCCCAAAAGCTGCAGTTTTTTTTTGGGACAAACAAAGAGCAACCGCCATATACATGGATAAACCTCTTAAAACCCACCCTTCTTTAAAAACAACCCTAACCCTAATACCCGCCGGCGGGCAGGTGGGTTTTAAGGGGTTAAAAGTGGCCATCACAACAGCAGTGAGAAATTAATCTCCAAGTGGTTTAATACTTGAGCAGAAACAGGGACTGGAACCAGATCAACTCTGGACTTCAGGCACATGTGGCCCCGGGGTTTTCTTTTGACGGGGTTAAGAGCCCTTTTTGTGTGTTTTTCATGGAAATAAAGAATAACAATAATGAGCTACACAGATAATGTTGACTTGGGAAGTAGCAGTAGAGTATATGGGAGTAAAAGCAGTGTGTTCCATACCTGGTCACAGGTGTCCATCACTCTCACTGTGACTGGCTGCTGGTCCACCCTCTCCTCTGATGAATAGATATCTTCTACATGGCAGCAATGACACAGAGGAGACTATTATTACTTTCCACCACTTATTTTCTGTGTATTATTCAAATGAAAGCAGAGGTCTCACCCAGATGGGGGTCATATTCACTGATGAAGCGCTTTGTGAGGAATTTGACAGTCAGTGCTGTAAAACAAGGAGAGACAACATGACATAGTGTGTGGAGCCTCAGGGGACCGGGGTCAGCGAGGGCCCTGAGAAAACCACCGCTACACAAACAGTCACATGGAACATCCAGATGAAACTCATGTAGCACGAAGACCTCTGGTCATTTCAAAATAAAAAGCAAACAGAGGGTCAAGGCTGCATGTAACTGACCATTTCACAACAACTTCCACTGAAAACACATGTGAGCTGTTAACTGTGTAGGAAGAAATGTCTCTTTAGATTGATATTAGCTTTAAAGGTGCAATGTGGCCTGAATTTACTTTAAATCAGGGTTCAGCAACCTGCGGCTCCAGAGCCACATCTTTAGCACACTCTTTAGCCCCTCTCCAGTGGTTCCCTGTGGATTTTTAAAAATGGAAATGAATAACTGTATAACTGCTATATTTAGACTGTAGGACCCAGTTGTAGAGGTATTTCTTTGGAGCATGTGTCTGTATGTGTCACACAGTGCACCTTTAATGCTTAGAACTGAAATAAATTCAATCTAATTAATCATGAAACAGCATAATGTTAAACCAAGAAGAATACATTATTGTCATGAAGCATGAAAAATAATTATTTATACATATATTTTGAATTTGTTCAGATCTTCTTATTGAAACAGCAATAAGTCATTCAGTGTGTTAGCACTTTCCTGGTTTGTATTAATGCAGTCAGCTGCTTACTTTACTGTAAACTACGACTCTGTGAACAGAAATGTATAAAACTTGGGAAAAATACAGTTATTTAGCTACTTGTAGCCACTAGTTCATTTACTAGCTAATGACTTAGCTAGTCTTAGCCTAACTAGTTCAGTCAGTATTTTCTGACTGAACTAACGTTTCAATTCGGGCCGTCAAAGTTAACGCAATAATAACACTTTAATACAAATTCGTTATAACACTACTAAAGTCTTTAACACATTAACGCAACTTGTGATTTTTAGGTTGTAGCGGGCTCAGTTTTAAAGCTAGAGTGAAGATACTAGAAAACCTAATGAATCCATTGGTGCCAACCATGTCATATTAGCTTGTCAGGAAGGAGGTTAAATAACGCTCCAAACTTACGCTACATTTTGGGGAAGAAAAACTTGCATGGCCATTTTCAAAGGGGTCCTTTGACCTCTGACCTCCAGATATGTGAATGAAAATGGGTTCTATGGGTACCCACGAGTCTCCCCTTTACAGACATGCCCACTTTATGATAATCACATGCAGTTTGGGGCAAGTCATAGTTAAGTCAGCACACTGACACACTGACAGCTGTTGTTACCTGTTGGGCTGCAGTTTGCCATGTTCTGATTTGAGCATATTGTTTTATGCTAAATGCAGTACCTGTCAGGGTTTCTTGACAATATCTGTCATTATTTTGTGTGTTAAGTGATTTATAATAATAGATATATACATACATTTGCATAAAGCAGCATATTAGCCCACTCCCATGTTGATAAGAGCATTAAATACTTGACAAATCTCCCTTTAAGGTACATTTTGAACAGATAAAAAAATGTGTGATTAATTTGCGATTAATCGTAATTAACTATTTTAATCGATTGACAGCGCAAGTTACAACAAACAAGCCCTTTCAGTAAACCTACAGTTGAAAGTGAGGCTAAGCTTCCTTCACCTTTCTTGCCATGAAATATTAGAACGTTAAAAGAGAGACCTGATTTCCCGGAGCCCATCACACCGAGCAGCACCAGGTTACACTCGGATGGACTTCTGTCAGCAGCTGCGGCAGAGTTACACGTCTTCCCTTTCCCAAACATCGACATGGTTATCTTCCAACTGCTTTCACATACTTATTTCCCACAATCTCTGGTGTCATTTGATAATGCTGAAGAGGATAAAAACACATTTCCGTACAGGCAGGCTGTGATTGAAAAACACAAGTTCTTGTTTTTTTTTCCTTTTATGTCCTCTAGAGATCCAAGTGGACTGATATACTGTGCTGTACACAGTGTGTGAGTCTTCTGCTCCCGTGAGAGGAAAAAACAGTCCCGTGTGCAGATGGTGCACTGACTTCTCCATTTTAGGAAAAAGACTTCAAACGGAGCTTGTAAAAGCTGAACTGTAACTTTACTGAAGCACCAGCCAGTTCACTGAGCTGCAACTAGGGTGGCTGTAAATCTTCATTTAAGGCATTCAGACCATCAGCTATTAGTCTTACTTCATTTGTGAAATGCTTCAGGAGCTCCTTTTGTTTGTGTATGTATGTAATGCCCCAACCATCTTTCACATACTATCCCATAAGCTCTGTCTGTATGTATATAATATATGATATATAATATATATAATATAATCACTGGATTACTTTGATACTGAAGAAAACTCAAAAACATGAAGAATCTCAGACAACTTCTGGAGTTATAAGGAGCGTCTTTTTTCTATAATCTGTTCATGATGGACCTCAGACAGGCAGTCAAACAGTCCAAATTCCTATGAAACAACTTGAGGGAATTCTTATTTCCTATGATATACAACATAGGCTACATGTTGTTGACTATGTATTTGATACTGAATTAAGAGAAAGGTTGGTATTAAGAATGTGACAGAATGTGAAAAGAGCCTACAGAAATGGAAGAATGTAATCATAGCATTGATTTACATTTTGAATACATTTTTGCAATATTCACTCCCTTTTAGCTCTGACTTTGGTCTCCACCAACTCCTGAGGGAAATAGCTGGGACTTATTGATGTTCGACTTTCTTCACCAGTCACCATACTGTATATGATATATCTATATCTATATCTATATAGATATATATATATGATAGATATGATGAGCTGATATTAGCTTATCATAGACATAACAGTGTTGCTGTATATGTTAGCTCAAAAAATGTAAATAGATATATATAAAAACATGTTTGCACTCATCTAGAAACAGAAATAGAAATCTATTACAGAGTTTGTCCACCAGAGAGCAATATTATATTATATCACATTATATTATATTATATTATATTATTTTATATTATTTTATATTATATTATATTGTATTACATTATATTATATTATATTATTTTATATTATGTTATATTATATTATTTTATTTTATATTACATTATATTATATTATATTATATTATATTATATTATATTATATTGTATTATATTATATTATATTATATTATATTATACTATATTATATTATATTGATGTATTATATTATATTATATTATATTATTAACAGCAGCACAAGCAAATAATACAATTGTAATTCACTAATGATTTTTAAAGCAAAATGATACTTGCATGGATTATGGATTATTTTTTCATTTTGATTTCTTCTTCTGTGTGATGATTTCAGGCCACTCTCTGCTCCTCCAGTAAAGGTAGCAGTGCCACAGTGGAAAAGTACTTAGTTACAAGTAAGAGTCTTACATGTCCGGCACTTAACTTTTCAATGACTGCTGAAACGGTGGCATGAACACTATGTGACCCAGAAGAACAACCTATTGTTACAGTTTGACTCTTCCTGCAGCTCAAGGACAAATCTTCAGCTGTCCCACAACTGTCAGCCACAAACAAAGAGCTGATATGAATCGTCAGCACATTCACAGCTACCCCGCCGTTATCCGGCTCCCATTTCTCCTCTGGCTGCATGTCATCATAATGTACTGAACCGTGTCACACGTCCGCCTGCTATGTATAGCAGTCTGTTCTCAGAGCTGTGAATAAACTCTTGTCAGCTAGCATCTGTTCTGGAGAAGAGCTACTCCGTCTCACCGGCAGTATTTTGATGTGCAGTATTTCGATCGGGATCAAAGCTTTTCTTGTGAGCGTGCAGTTCAGCTGGGATGTAATGAAGAACCACGACAGGGAGGTGATGGAGTCCGACAGCTGTCCACACTTCAGCCAGCAGCCAGCGGACAGCCTGAGGGTCAACATTGACGACAGCTCTTTCACTGTGGATAAAGCCGTTCTGGCGGAGAACTGCGAGTACTTCAGAGCGTTGTTCCAGTCAGGAATGAGGGAGTGCCAACAGGAAGAGGTCCACCTGCAATGTGTGGGGGTTCAGGGGTTTCTGGTCATGCTGCAGGTCCTTGATGGAGAGCGACCCGTGCTGAGCAGCGACCAGATCGTGGGCGCCATCGAGTGTACGGCTTTTCTGCAGGTGCCCGCTCTCACCGAGCACTTGACCAACATCGTCAATTCTGAAAACTGCCTGCTCATGTACCACACAGCCGCCACCTACGGCGTGTGGGAGCTCTCCCACACTTCAGCCTTGTTCATCAGAGATATGTACACTGACCTGAAGGAGCATGTTCGCACCTTACCCAACAAGCTGGTAGAGTACATAGAGTCTCTTCTCCCAAGTAGCTACTTGGCAGTATGCAGCCACTCACCCTCTACCAAGCTGCTGCAGGACTTCCAGAGGACCGTCTGCTACCTGGACGAAGACAACGGAGAATGGAAGGTCCTCACGCATCTACCTGTGAGCACAAGCACCACAATGGCAGGTGTGGCCGTCCTGGACAACAAACTTTACATCATCGGAGGAGTGCATGATGTAAGCAAGAAGGTAGTAGAGACTGGTTTCTGTTACAACCCTGCATTCAACACATGGACCACCATCTGTGGCTCCCAGCAGCTACGCTACAACGTCACTCTGATAGGTCATGAGGGCTGCCTCTACGCCCTAGGAGGTGAGTACGACATGAAGGCCCTGTCGTCTGTGGAGAGATACAGGGTGTCTAGTGGAAGCTGGGCTTTTGTCTCCCCCCTCCCCTGCCCTGCAGCCTTGGTGGTGTCCGCTGTAGCTATGAACAGGATCTTTATCTGTCTCTGGAAAGGTAAGGGGGCCACGGATATACACGAGTACGTGTCCGAACGGAACCAGTGGCGTCTGGTCACCACGCTCATCCGTGAGCACAGTTACGGTCTTCACATGGTGGCCCATAAGGATAATCTGTATGTGATGCGTAATGGACCCTGTGATGACTTCTTACTGTGCGTGATGGACTGCTACAACCTGAGCTCAGGCCAGTGGACGGCCATGTCCGGCCAGTACGGGAACAGTAAAGGCTCCCTGCTCACCGCCGTGGTCAGAGGAGACTCTGTGTTCACACTCAGCCGGCAGGTGACCACGGTGTACACCGTAGAGGATCGCAAATGGACAGTGAAGCGTGAGATGAAAGGTTTTGGCAGGATTGGATCCATATATACATTTCTGATGAGGCTGCCTAAAGCCCCCGTCTCCCCCGTGGGAAACTCTCCGGATGTGACTCGGGACCAAAACGTCAGAGACTGTCCCAGATTCTCCCCACAATGCTCTGATAACCTGTAAGAGCTGCTGACAGAGCTCGTCCAGGATTGTTACTATGTACTATGTGGTAGAGGGGAAAAAAAGGTGAAGAATAAAATGATGACCCAAACCACAAATCACAGTTTACAGACTCACTGTATGATGATCATGAGGGGTTACTCTTTGTGTAATCTGGCTAAACTGCTCGTACATCGTCGTAGGAATATCACAGAGTTTGCAGATCACACAGCAATGATTTCGCAACTGATAGAAATGATGAACAAAACTACAAAATAACACCCGTGTTGTGATAAACTGGAATTATCCTTTAAAGGTTCCATATTGTAAAAAGTGAGATTTCCATTTCTTTTATATTATAAAGCAGGTTTAAGTGTTTTATTATAGCTGTTAAACTATCAAAAAGATCAATATACAGAGAAATACACGCAGCCCGTATTCAGAAATTGTGCGTTTGAAACAAGCTGTTAGGATTCCTGTCCATTTGTGATGTCACAAATATACAATATATAGATCATTACACGGTTTAAACATAAACATTTTAAATGTGTCCCAGTTTATTTCCTGTTGCAGTGTATGTAAATAACATCAGCTGACAGGAAGTAAACATGGACCCAAACTGTTGCCTAGCAACGTAATTCTGTTGCAATTCCGTTGAAATGCACTAAAACAGAGCGTTTCAGACAGAGGGTAAATACAGGTATATTCAGGCAGACAGTATGAGGAATATAAAAGGTTTTTTTAATGTTAAATATGTAAACATGTTCTAGTATAAACACAAAATACAAGTATGAACCTGAAAATGAGCACAATATGGGACCTTTAATAACCAGCAGGTCCATTTTGGTGATGTGAATAAATGAGAATATGTTGTGCTGTTAGTGGGAACCAGTCCCTGATGGACATTGCTCCTGTTTTCACAGAAAACAAGTCTCAGATAAGGGTTGTTTTCCCAGACGGATTCATTCTCGGAAACGAGGTTAAATAAGGCCAGAACATAGAGGAGAGAAAAGAGTTGAATAAAAAAGAAATGTGCAAATCACATGAATGACAATTAAAGAAAAAAAACACGATCTCAGTGGATTTTCATGACACTTTAATAAATCTGTCATAATTGCAACTACTCACATCAGTTGTGACTCTTAAGCTGCGTTCACACCAAGCACAAAGCGTTTTTTTGCCCTTTTTGCCGTTGTGTTCATTCGCATCACTCGTGCTAGATGCACTGGAGAGGAGGGGGGGGGCTGGGGTTACCTCCATGTAGATACCAACAATGTTTCATCAACCACGGCCAAAATAACAACCGTTGCTGCTTTGTACATGTTGTGGAAGTCCCAGATATGTCTGAAAACCAAACGCTGTCGTGTCTGGGTTGCTAACATCACCTGGCGGCGCTCGATGAATTTCATTAGCAAGCCACACGTCGCTACTGCACTATGAACCCTGAATAAACAGATTGCAATAAACTGATCAAAATAATGCCGAATTAACTACATAATGTAAAAAGTCTGAATTCATGCTTTGTCAGGTCTGTACACAAAATGACAATTTAACAACTTTTAAACTGTTTGTTTTGTGAATAGAGTTTGGATGGATCAGTGCCAGGCAATTTGAAAGTGAAAGTGTCCGCTCAGAGTAGCAGGAGTCAGATTTCACACACAGGACGAGAGAGATAGAGAGTTGACAGACAGGACGATGGCGGAGGATCTGGTGTCAAAGTAAAAGGCAAAAGCGCCTATACGGCAATATTTCAGGTTTAAGCCCAATGCTATAATAGGAGACTGTAATGGCAATGAGGCAATCGGCGTGTGGAGGACGGAGGGTTCACAGCCGGTGTGCGCGGTGCAGCGGCGCCAGGAGGAAACCCGCGGCCCCGCAGCTAAAGCTGGACCCAAGAGGCCGGATACAGAGTTTGGTCCAGTCTCTGAACAGATATGAGGTGCTGCTATCACAGAGCTCTAGGTGCCAACAGCCACAGACGGCTACAATATGTCAGTGACAGCAGGACGTCAGCGACAGCAGGAGGACAATCTCAACGCTGATAGGCTTTTTCGTCGCAGCGTCACACCTCTTCCTAACTGGCTGCGATGTGAATGAGCGATTGTTTCAGTTTTTCCCAATAAAGACGCCCTAACCTGCTTTGTGCGTCAGCAAACAGGCTGAGCGGCATGCCGCTTGTTTGAAAAACAGCTCGCCCTAGCTCTATTTATGCAAAGTTTCAAGCACCTCCAACCTGGGTTCACTGGTCTAAATCGACGCTGACAGTAACAGTTAATGACAGTTAATCAATATCACCCTCTCTATGTGATAGAGAGTGACATCGCTCGTAGTATCTGGACAATTTTTTGGCAGAGTTCGCTCACTCGCTGTATGTTAGGAAGAGGTGTCACGCAAATTTGTCACTCAAGTTGAAATATTTCAACTCACGCAAATTTTGCATATTCACGTCCTTTGAATCACGATGCAAACTTGCGTCTATTTGCATCTATTTGCCTTTTTGCATTGACTTTGTATGTAATGACTTTGTATGTAATCGCACCACGATTTGGTGTGAATGCCCCATCACACACAGAACACATGTTCAGTCACTTTCAGACAAGCCATGAATACAATCAATAAACACAGGAAAGAAAATGTGCAATATGGGCACATCATCATCGTCATCATTATCATATACACTATATATATATATATATATATATATATATATATATAGTATATATCAGGCCACGCGCATCATCAGCTCCTCCAGCGCTCTCTCTCGGTGGTTTTCATGGACCAGCAGCACTTCTTTGATGGCGTTCTGCTGGAAGCCCATCTCATTGAACTGACTCAGCAGATGAAGGAACTCCTCTGCCTCAAGAGGAAGACATCATTATGCTTTTTTATACAATTTCAGCACTAAAACAGACTCTATTTAAGGAAAAGTGTAAGAAAAAATCTTGTTGCCTCTGAAAAGATGAAAGACTAAGCCATGTTGGAGCTGTGTGCTTGTCTTACCTTTGTTTCACAGTTGTGGAACATCTCCAGAGCCTCTTCAACCAGGGCCATATCATGACCCAGCTGACACAGATGGTCGCATGCCACCAGGTAACTCAAGATCTGCAACACATACACACACAGCTCTTCATTCATGTGGTACACAGCAACATCTTGTGGCTCAAATAGGGTAAAAACAAAAGGAAAACAGTGTTGAAATGACAGTTATCCTTCTCTGTTACCAATCAGTCGGCCTGAGAAAGAAAGATGGTAACCCTGCTTATTAAGGCTAATAATAATAATAATAATAATAATAAAAATAGTAGTAATAATAACTCTTGTCTGGAACACTAAGCATCTAGCTGTGGTGGAGGAAGTGCTCAGATCCTTTACTTTAGTATGTTACCTAAGTCAAAGTATGTACATATAATCAGGGATTATATTCCATCATTAGATCATTATTACTCAGCCATTACTGTAAAAGCAGGATTTTACTGTCGTAGCTGCTCCAGGTGGAGCTCATTTTGAACTAAATATATTAACTGATTATTTTGATTATTGGTTTGTAAAAGAAAAGAGTGAGAGATACTGTCACAGTTACCGAGCCCAAAGTGATTCCTCCAGAATTTAGTCCAAACCTTCAAATTATCACAAATAAATTCAACTGAAATAATTACAAGCAAAAGAAGGAAATCCCCACATTTCAGAAGCTGGAACCATGAATTGTTTTTACATGAAAAATGTAAAATAAAATAGTAAAATATCAAAATAGTTGTCAATTTATTTCCTGTCAATCGACTGATCAATTGATTGACTAATAGTTTCAGCTCTAATTTCATATATACTGTTAGGTAGTTTAATTTATAATAAAGTATCACTTTGTATGTGCTGTTGATATAAATAATAATATATGAATATAATATATAAATTGATAAAAATCTTAATTTTGTAAAGCCCGTATTCAGAAATTGTTAGTTTGAAACAAGCTGTTAGGATTCCTGTCCATTTGTGATGTCACAAATATACAATATATAGATCATTACACGGTTTTAAACGTAAACATTCTAAATGTGTCCCAGTTTATTTCCTGTTGCAGTTTATGTGAATAACATCAGCTGACAGGAAGTAAACATGGACCAAACTGTTGCTTAGCAACGCAATTCCATTGCAATTCCATTGCAATTCCATTGAAATGCACTAAACCAGAGTGTTTCAGACAGAGGGTAAATACAGGTATATTCAGGCAGACAGTACGAGGAAAATAATGTCTTTTTTGAACATTACAGCATGTAAACATGTTCTATTAGAAACACAAAATATAAGTATGAACCTGAAAATGAGCACAATATGGGACCTTTAGCAAGGAGATCAAATATATCAGAATTATAACAAGCCAATATTAATCAGTCAGCCGGTGTGTCCAAGAGTGTGCGTCCCCTTTCTCCTTCTGTCCCATCAACCATGTACTGTGGCCTGGGATTGGAGGTGAGGCGAGGTTATGGGAACTCTCACTGTGGAAACTCTCGGCTCTATTTTTACACTGGCTTAAAGTGGCTTTAGTATACTTTAGTATATTGGCTTTTGGTTTCATTCCCACCTCTAGTTCCGCCCAAATGTCAATCACAAACTATGCCTACTGACTACAGCGCAGGCCAATGTCTGCTCAAAGTCCAGAGTGCGGTTCGCTGAGTGGATGTGTTCTTTTTTTTTTTTTTTTGATAGGGCGGAAGTAATAAAAAATGGCCTGCTGTAAATGATAAATGTCAGCTGGGTGCTGTGAATGATGAACGGTCGACTGTTGATTATCATTCACAACACTGTTTCAAATAAAATGTCAAATTATCACATGAAGTTACGATTTATCACTCTATATTTTTCAGTTCACATTAATTAGGCCACTTTCTTTAAATGATAAATGACAATTTTGTGTTGTGAATGATGAATGCTGAATATAAGATGGGGAAAATGATGAAACTGGCTCTGTTTTCATCATATCACAACTGCTTTAGTCAAATTGGCTTTAAATGAATCAAATCACTTGGTAATTTATCCCTCCATTTTTCATTTCACATCAATTTTCATGACCTCCATTTTTATCAATTCATTTTTGTGACTTCCATCCCTCATAGTGATCCCTCCTCCCACCTGGATACTCCCGTCAGCTGACTGCTCCTGGTTCAGAGGCTGGCTGGCTACCAGTAGAAAGGATGAGGACCGCTGGACATGTTACCTGATGTTAACAGAGACTCTCAGCTGCAACTCAGTTGCATGTAAAAACCAGTTATCTCTACACCAGCAAGACCATGTTGGACTAGCTGGATCTGGCACACAGGCTGGAGGTCAGACTCATCCTGACTCAAAGGTGAGTACACTGAGATTATTACACCTGTGTCACAAATGTTTGCCGTTAAACCCCGACTGGCTTTCACTGTTGCTGTGTGTCTTTCTGGCTATATTTCCCTTTATTTAACTCAGATACGCTTGTGACATTATGGGTGATTTGTCAGGGAACGGACGCTGGGTAACAGCCCCACTCGCTGACGCTGCGTTCATACCAGCTCAAGCGTTACGGCAATTCGCCGTAAGGGGTTGTGTGACGGTGCGGTCGGCGGAGAGTCACTTTAATGGCCATTGTCTGCACTTGTTTTTTCCCTCATGGCTGATTGCACAGCTCTGGATCGCGACGTCAGGTTCTCCAGAAGTTCATGCTGTTTCTACTCTTCTGGGTCAACGTGAAGGACAGACAGTATAGAAAGTCAGAGGTCTTACTGTACGTTACACTGACTGACCTGATCTGGGGTCTGGTGGCCTGTCTTCTGCAGGGCGATGATGGCGGTACGGAGTGGGTATCCCCGGGCAGTGACGGCCCCCAGCAGCTCTCTCTCCTCTGGGCTCAGAGCTGACAGGAGCTCAGCTGACGAGTCCAAACCAGAAGACTTCTAGGAATGAAGAGCCTGTAGTGAGTTAGGGTGTTTTTTGGGAGCAGGACCAGGATAACAGGAGGACAGACATCTGCATCTCTCATATCACAGGACACAACACAGGACAGGACATCAGGAACATCCACCTGGAGCATCTCTGTGAGGGCATCACGTGCCTCTTTAGGCAGGTGTCTGACACCGTAGAATTCATTTTATTCCATCTTACTAGGGTACTTCCACCTGCTACTCATAAGGACCTGAGAATCTGGCTGGATTCAGGCAGCAGACTTTACACAGTCTATTTTTAGAGTGCAGATCCCTGAAACTATTTTGGAAATGTGAACTGAAAAAAAATGGTTAGGATTGATTTCCTCATTCACAAGCAGAATGAAAGGACATCTAAAAACTGATCTATCACCAACTTGAATAGAAGTCCAGTCCAGGCTATGTGTGATAGAGCAGGGAGCCCTGTCTGTCTGTCTGTCTGTCAGGCTCTATAGTAAACAGCAGACTGTTCACTCAGGTTGTCTGCTTCTACCAGAGGCATTCTCTTAATTTGCAATATCAATTTTGGCCCCCTGACTAGTAGTCACGATTATTTATCAGCTCCAGGTCCGATCGGCACTGATGGAAACATGATACTTGTGGACATGCTACTTTCCGCCCCTTTCTCAGCACTTTCTTTCATCAATCATTCCAAAATAGTTGGCACCGAGTTTGAAGAGAGACTGAATAAATAACAGATATAAAAAAGTAGTAACCACCGTAACATTTTCACTGGCCTCCACGCAGCTTCCTACTGTTTAGTAACTCTGTTTTCTGGCGCATTCGTGACGTCAACCGTGACTCACCAGCAAAAAAAAAAAGCATAGGCTACTTGTCTGCTGGCAATGGGAAAGCAGTCTATCGTTTATTTTTAGCGGGTTTTCCCACATTAAAAAAACCCTGCATATATATGTGCTAATTTTTGGTGGTAATAAAATGGTATCAGTTGAAGGGAAAATGTGCCAATTTTCAACCTTATCTCTATCTGAGTTATGCCTGCGGTTGTCACTAATGTTCTCTGTGTGTCTGGTGCACAGCTGTAAAATCTGTTGTTCTTCCTGCTTCCAGTGTTGTAGTTGGAACCAAGGAAGAACTACAGAGTGCTCCTTCAGCTTTGGTAGCTGCGGGGCTAACAAAAAACGTCCTTGTCCTTTTGTTGGGTGCTGTCACCCGCTCTACCAGGTGAGTTTCCAGGGCAAATGCTAAATTACAGCAGGGATTTGACTTCTGTAGCTCTGTGGTGTAGCGGTAGTCAGGAACTCACAGCGTGATACTATTCTGTTGTTTTTTATTTTGTGATGTCATCACGCCCTTGTGATTGGATGTTTTTCTCTTGTTGTCGGAGCAGCAGGTGAAGCTCTGCTCCTGGCCGGAGGAGGAGCCGCTGCTGCCACCGCCGGGCGCAGGGCTCTCCACCTCCTGCCGGAGCAGGTTGAAGGTGGCAGCGAGGCCGGATCTGGGTCTGTATGCGGTGGAACCGATGACGAGCATTAAGAATAACTATATAGAAATAGCCAATCTTCTCGCCGATGGTCTGGTTTACTGATGTAGGTCATATAGAGGCATCAGTATTAAACTGAGACTGTTCCATAACCAGTTAAACGTTCCTAGTAACTTTAAAATGATAGGGTTAGAAAACTGTAGGCCACAGAGGGGGCAGCCAAAAGAGAAATGCTTACTGGCCTTACAAGCAGTGACCTGGTTTGCTCAGACGGAGCTCTCGCTCTCAGAGTCATTATCATGGATGCCCCCAAAGTATTATTGTGTTGTTGCGGCCCTCGTCAGAGTGGTGAGCATCCTTGAACACCCTCCAGAGCAAGACTAATATGGTGCCTTGAAAGCTCACCTTTTAAAGATTCTTAGACTCTGAGCGGGCCCGCAGCCGGCTTGTCTCTCTGCAAGGCCGCAGCAGCAGCAGGCCGTCTGAGCTAATGGATAAAATGCTAGCTCTCCCGGGAAGTCACCAGCCAGACTTTCTGTCTATTGAAGTGCTTACTGCAGCAGCTGTTGGCCAACACCAACGCCACAGCCTGTTGGGCTCTGGCCAAGGAGACAACCTTTCATGGCGGCTGGAGAAGGTAGTGGTTGTCGTCGCCGCAGCATCGGCGATTCAACGGCAGCAGCCCACCGGCCTGTGCACGCAAGTTTTGGATCTAAGGCCAAGGGGTGCCGCTCCCCATGCAGTTTCGGCAGGGCGGGAAACGTCAGGGCCGGCGCTCTGTAGCTGCCATGAGCGTCAGCCGAGCAGGCAGGCTGCTGTTCATCCAGGACAACGTCTCCGGGCGGCGCTTTCTCTGTGACACAGAGGATCCAGCACCATTCTTGATTTGAGTGTGTTAGTGCTCATTTAGTGAAACTGAAACATATCCTGGAACGTCGTTATCTTCCTCAAAAGATCAGACTGCTATTTCAAACGATTACTGTCAATAAAACCGGAGCTCCACAAACACACAACACAATACAACATGTTCCCTTATGACACAATGTTGAGCTCTTACCCTGTGTGTTGTGTTCATGATGGGGAGCCTGTCGACTGTATTGGCTCTGGTGGTGGGCGTCCTGTGTGAGGACAGGCTGTCTGTGTTGGCACCGTGTTGTTTGGACGTGTCCAGCACCGACAGGGAGCACTGTCTTAGGTTCTTCCTGCGCTGGTGCGGCAGGCTGCTGAGGCAGGCCGGAGGGTTCAGGAGGTCTGGGACGAAGGCTCTCTGTGCTTTCCTCTGACCACGCTGACATGTAGCAGCAGCGGGACGCTCTCCACCAGAGCAGGCTTTCACTGACATACATAGGCCTACGTTGGCTTTCTCTGCGGCGCTCTCGCCATCATCCTCAGAGTCTGAGATGGCCAACTTAGTGCGCAGGACGGCAGAGTTGAGGCTGTGGGAGCGCTGTCGAGGATTGGGCTCCCAGAAGTCGGAGCAGTGGGGGCTGGCCAGGCGGCTCTGCTGCGGGCTGTTTAATATTATCCAGTATGGTGGACAAGAAGGCTGCAGTCCTGATGAAGAGGAGGAGAGCTGAGCCCGATGCTGGCTGGCGAAGCCACTCTGCAGCCCAGTTAGAACCCAGTTCTCCAGGCTGAACTCATACTGTCACATGGATAAACAACATGTTAGTGACAGAATGTATTCTACCCAGCCTACTACTCTGGAGCTTAAATATCCTTATTTCAACATTAGGAATCTCAGTCTGTTGGTCAAGTACTGGTCTGAAGTGAAAGGTCTCAACACCTGTTCATGATGAAACAGTCTAAGTCTCTATCAAAAGTCAGAGGGGAACACAAATGATGACCCACATTTCATCACAATTCATCCAGTAGTTGTTCAGTCTGGACCAAAGTGGAGGACAGACACAGCCATGCCTAGAGCCACGCCATGATCGTTCGGCGTGATGGCGTTAGTAGTCTCATTTAGCCATTTGTTAGCAAAGGCTTGTGTTAACCACAGACCTTATTTCAGATATCTAACCAAAACAAAACATTCAAAAACCCAGTTACTTTGAGATGTGGGAACCCGAAGTGCTAAAATGCTAACTCATTTCCAGGTTTTAGGACTCATTCCCCGGGCAGCACGGTGGTGCAGTGGTTAGCATTGTCGCCTCACAGCAAGAGGGATGCAGGTTCGAAGTATGTGTACGGTAGGCCTATGTGTACAGTATGTGTATGTGTCCAGTTTGTGTCCAGTATGTATACAGTATGTGTACAGTATGTGTCCAGTATGTATACAGTATGTGTACAGTATGTGTCCAGTATGTATACAGTATGTGTCCAGTATGTGTAGTAGTACACTCACCTCTGTCTCCTGCAGTCTGCTGAGATAATCAGGGACAACAATTGCTACGTCTTCTTTGACTTCCTGTGAGGCAGCCTGGGGCATCTTCAGAGGGACACCGTCCATCCTGCTCACTTCACTGACACGCACACACACATATACACACACACACACACACACACACACACACACACACACAGGTTTACTTATCTCACCTTTGGACATAATGTAGACTTACATTCATTTCCTGGAGACTTACCCTAACCTATAACCCCATTACCCTAACCTTAACTGTATTAACCCAAACCTAACCTATAACCTCATTACCCTAACCCTAACCTTAACCTAAACCTAACCTTAGCCACTGTCCAAAAAAACAGCTGTTTCCCAATTGGGGGACACAGCTTTTGTCCCCAATTAGACAAACCGTCCCCAGTCAGCTGGTCTTTAGTCTAAAATGTGTCCCAGACACAGTTTGACTTTGGATGCTTGATCCATGCACCAACACTCTAGTGTACCTACACATTGAAATACACACCAGCTGCTGCTGCTGTATCTGAGCAGCCGGACATGAAATGGCTCATGTTACTGTACAATCTGCATAATCTCTCAGAATTTTTACACAACCTTCTCTGAGTCAGAAGTCAGTCAAATCCAAACTGACATGATACACAGTTTTATAAGATTCAGTGTGACTGTGTTCCAATTTCTTATTAAAAGATGAAAGTAGTTCCTTCATGTGAGTAAAATGAAACTGCAATTTAGTGTCTTTCCACCTACGCTCCACCTCTCTGCTCTCTCTTCTGAGACAGCGTACTGTATGTCATCGTTCATCCAAGGGGTTAACAGAGGGAAAGGATTTGTGACAACAAGGTTATTAAAGGAGCAGACTAAGTCACTGGTCTGGGGCTGGCCAGCAGCGACCTTGGTGAGGATATAGCTTGGTAGAGAGTGTGAGAGTGAGGCATGCGTTTGATGGATTGGGTGTCAGCATTGAAGACAGTATAAAAAAATAATACCCTTGTGGTCAGACAGTATACCAGGTACATCTGACTTTCTGCACACAGACAGGTTCACACACTAAATCAGATCACCTTTCCCAGAAAACCTGCCAGCTCACACCTCTGTCTTTCTATATCGGTCCAGAGTGTTACACAGTGAAGAGAGGATCAGACACAGAAAACATGTCTGCGTATGACTGCGAGTTAACCATAAGGTATAAAGGTAAATGTGCTCCATGTCCTCTGTCCCTGCTGTCCTGTGAAAGCTGATCACATACTGTATTTGCTCCAGTAACACCTCGAGGCCAGATGGTCCAGGACTTAACAGCAGAGAGGACAGATGCTCCGTGAGCTCATCGTGTTGTCTCTAATGCTGCTGGACTAACAACAGCAAAAGTATTTGACCACTTCCAAGTAGGCCAGTTTAAGGCCAGTACGATCTCAGCCTCACTTCACAAAGGCAAAAAAAAAACATTGATTCTATTTTACTCACTGTACTTTTATTGACTGGAGTTGATCAAATTGTGGAGCTGACTTTTGTCCTTTGTAAAGCATGTTGTAATTTTCTGATATTAAATGTACTTAAGTATTGAAAGTAAAAGTAAATGCTGAATTTTGAGATTTATGAAATGAATTACTCTTAACATGTACACCACCCTATAAATGGAGAAAAACAAGGTCTTCACAATTTAAAGAATTTAAAAAACAAAATCCCGTTTTTCCTTCATCATAGTGTGGCATGATGTGATCCTGACATGCAGTCCATCTGGACTGGAGCGGAAACTGAAACTTCACTACGGCTTTGAGAGCACTTTGTTTGCACCTGTTGCCACATCACGTGAATGATGGGACTTGCGAGCTTGGACCACTGATTCACCAAAACCTGCTTGATTGCCATAGTAACGAGTAACGGAGCTAATATATATATATATATATATATATATATATATATATATACGTCGATCAGCCATAACATTAGGTCAACACGGGCACCCTGACCGATCTGCGGCTACGCAGCCCCATACACAACAAACTACGATGCACTGTGTGTTCTGACACCTTTCTATCAGAACCAGCATTAACTTTTTCAGCAGTTTGAGCTCCAGTAACTCTTCTATTGGATCAGACAACACAGGCCAGCCTTCGCTCCCCACGTGTATCAATGAGCCTCAGGTCTGACCCTGTCACTGGTTCACCTGTTCTCCTTCCTTGGACCACTTTTGGTAGGTCCTGACCACTGCAGACCGGGAACATCCCACAAGAGCTACAGTTCTGGAGATGCTCTGACCCAGTCGTCTAGCCAGCACAAATTTGGCCCTTGTCAAAGTCGCTCACATCCTTACGCTGGCCCATTTTTTCTGCTTCCAACACAAAGTTCAAAGTTCAAAATGTTCACCTGCTTTCTAATATGTCCCCCCACTGCCAGGTGACATTGTAACAAATAATCAATGTTATTCACTTCTCCTGTCAGTGGTCTTAATGTTATGGCTGATCGGTGTATATACTGTATATATTTTATTTGTACTTTATGAGCGTGTGCCCTTTGAAATAAAACAGTGTATAGCACAGCATAATCTTAATAAGCTTGGTTCCAGTAAATTGTCTGTTTCAACTATATTTGAATGTTAATAAAACAAAAGTCATCTTACCGGTGTTGTCGTGGAGCTGCTGTCACACTGTCAGGATCCTCTCAGCTCAGATGGACGCCAAAGCTTAAATTAGAGAGCCACTTGGAGCAGTAATCTGGGGACTTGCACTAACCTGATTTACTGCCCACACACACAGGAAGTCAACAGAGTAAAAAGCCTGACGTCAGACGCCATTACAGCCGATTACAGTGGGACCTTGTGTAAATACGGTGATGTCAGGCTGGCTGGATTCAAACATCCACATCATTATTAGATTATTCATTATTCCTTTATTATTATTATAGGAAATTGGGGCGGCTGTGGCTCAGTGGGTAGAGCGGGTTGTCCTTTAAGCACCAGCTCCGATCCCTGGTTCCTCCTGTCTGCATGTCGTTGAGCGAGATACTGAACCCCAAGTGTCTCCCCGGGCGCTTCACAGCAGCCCACTGCTCCTGATACTAGGATGGGTTAAATGCAGAGGTCATATTTCATGTATGTACCTGCATATATGTGATGAATTCATTTTAAAGGTCCCATATTATAAAAGTGAGATTTTTATTTTTTTATTATTATAAAGTAGGCTTAAGTCCGATATAAATACTGTGAAAGTATCGAAACGCTCTATCCACAGGGAAATACACACAGCCGGCATTCAGAAACTCTTCATTTGAAACAAGATGTCAGGATTTTGGTCCCTTTGTGATGTCACAAATATACAATATTTAGACCATTGTACAGTTTTAAACGTAAACAATCTAAGTTTAACAGTTTTATTTCAGTGAATGTGAATAACATCTACTGACAGGAAGTACACATGGACCAAAGCTGTTGCCTAGCAACACAATTATGTTGCATTCCATCTCAATTCCGTTAAAATGTGCTAAACCAGCGTTTCAGACAGAGGGTAAATACAGGCATGTTCAGGCCAACAGTATGAGGAAAATAAAGTTGTTTTTTTTAACATTACAGCATGTAAACATGTTCTAGTAGAAACACAAAATACAAGTATGAACCTGAAAATGAGTATAATATGGGACCTTTAAGTTTTTGAAAGCAGGACAGATGCCAGACTCTCTATTGTATAATGAAAGTACATTTTGTGCCACAGTGTACCCATGAAATATGATGCACTATAATCCAGAACACTACTGGACAGATTTCGCTCCCATTTGTTGTGAATATTCGTGACTTGTGAGGATTCTGGGGACTTCCCGACCTTTCACCTAATGCCCTGCCAAATGTGGGGTTTTAACCTGGTACTGAAAGGGTTAACCCAACACTTTTTTTGCTCCTCAGATGTCTTTTCTATTGAACTTACGCTGAGTAAAAATGAAGGTACATAAAAAAAAAACCCATCAAGAAATAATTCATCGGTCGCCATTAAATGCATCATTATCAGTGCTTCACTTCAGAAACACCACAGAGCATACCAAAGAAAGAGCACAACCAAAGCTATGCTGTTCATCTGAGATTCAATAAAAAAAATCAATGAAGCAGAACAGAAAGAGAATGAACATAGACAGTTTATTTAATATATACAAATCTGGATCTGCATTTTATCACGAAACCTTTTTGTGTCATCACACAACATGAACATTTTGGATAGGAGCTTGTTCTCTGCTAGAGCTTCGGAGGAACAGCAGTGAGATGAATAACGTACCATATTTTGTTATCGACTCCGTTTTTCTCACCTGCAGCATTTTGTTCTGTGACCAATGCAGCTGAACCTCATCCCTTCATCCTGTATTAGATCTGACACAGAGTTCTACAGTGGGACGCTGCAGTTCACATGAAGATCACAGACCATGATGTCATTTTCTTATTCAGGTTAACAGAGGGTTTGGAACAAATGACTTCTAAATCCTTTATTAACTTCTTTCCTCGTTAACGTCTTATTTGCACGTCTTGCCCAGATGGGTTTATACCAGCAGTCCTTCCAGTCACCAGCACCGGAGGTTTGGATTTACTGTATTAGTGGAGTGTTGGATGTCGGGCACCAGTTGACAGCACATACAGTGAGTCAGAGACCGTCTCAGTCCGTGTCAGCAGTGCACAAAGCAGAGGCCCAGGCATGGTCTGACGGGGCGTCTGGCAGGATCCAGCTCTGAGGAACTGCAGAACCATCAGGATGATCCGCTGGAACCACAAACACATCCCACTCTCTCCTGAAAGAAAAACAAGTTATCATTATGATGTCTGAATTCAGCTTCAGGCTCCTGCTACTGTTCATGCTGCTCACTGTCAGGTCCATCCAAATACAGCTTAAATGTTCACTGAATTTCCAGACAGTATCCAATGAAAGTTTGCCTCCATTACTGTGGTAGGGTGAAAAGGAGCTGATCAGTTGATGGAGATAAACAGCCGGTGGAGCTGATTCTCCAGTTGGTGCCATTAAAGCATTACAGAATAAGAAGACACAACGAGGTGAGGTCAATAAAAGAGCTCCATTCAAAGCTGAAACGATGGAAAACCGTGTGGAAGACATAATGTTTCATGAATTAATGTGAGGAAGGTTACGGTCTCCTCATCGCTCCACACGCATCTGATGTTTTCAGCTCTTCTGTGACGTTTTTAGCAAGCTTGGGGAGTAACCGATTGCACGGAAAGGCGTTTCGGCAAACTGAAATTACTCAGCCCAGCACTCGGGACTCTGCAGGCATGATGGGAAATGTAGGTCGTCCGTGTCGCTACCATGGTCGCTGTGATACTCAGGGCACTTCCTGCATGCCTGTGGCATTTTACACTGCATGAATTAGCCAAGTGGCTAGCAGACTGTAGTTAGTTAGTTAGTTAGTTAGTTTTCCTTACTCATCATAGCTCTTCTACTCTTACTTGGTTTAACATTAAGTCACTGCATCTCCCGACAGAACAACACCACGGTTGAATTTCAGCCTACAAGCATGTTTTTCAGCTCAACGTTGTTGAATCAGAGCAGCTGATATTGGTAGCGAGAGCAACAAGCTAGCGGACTGCTGAGTGCCATCTCTCAGCGCCAAAGCTCCGCTTCCGCCCTCGGTGACTCCCATGGGTGACACACAGCGATCAGAGGAGAGAAACAAGCGCGACAGTAAATGACAACAAAACCGTGTTTTTGTCGATTACAGCCTACTTGTAAAATACTGCAGAAGGATTTCTGTTTTGTTTTAGTAATGATTCTGAACTGAGGTGGGTCAAAGATACTGATAATGAAAAGATGCAGCTTTATATATGGTAGACTGTTGAAGATTAATTATTGAAACACTTTCTAAATAAAAATGGAGTTGAGTTCTCTTGTTAAAGGAGAATTTGAAAGTGTAAATGACAGTTGTCAGGGCATTAAACCAAATGATCTGTTGATCTTTATGAACCAAGACTCCATAATCCAACAATGGCATGTTAAAATTGAAAATCGAATCGTGGATTTGGAGAATCGGGACAGCCCTAGTCAGGTCACATCCCAAATCTCAGTGTAAACAGCACACATCAGGTCAACCTGCACAATATATAGACTTAGTTGTACACTATACAGTAAGGACATGACCTGCTGTAAATATATATACACACAGTACATACACACATATTCATCTCCTTTCACTTCCTATAATAGCTAAATGATTCTGTTTGTTGTCTTTGTTTTATCTGTACGTGTATTCCATCAAACAACTAACCTGATTTGTAGTAAAGCATGCAGTGAGCGCTCAGCCTGGGTGTAATATTGTCTGAAGGGCTGCAGGACAGAATCAGCAGGAAGCTCACCTGAGAATAAAACAGAGGAAACTGATTACATATTACAAGATTATGAACAAACATGTACTGTATGTGATTCCATCATACTGTTGAACTGTTAAACTGATGTTCTCCCTTTGGTGTCGACAGGGTGTGGGTTGTTACCTCCAAACAACATGGCGTTCACTCTGCGTTTCCTCTGCAGGTGTCTCTCCCTCTCCTTCTTCACTCGTTTCTCCTGCTCTCTCCTCCTCTCCTCCTCCTGCTCTCCTTCCAGCATCACCATCAAAGCTTTTTCCTCTGTGGAGTAGATCGCTGTCCTCTTCTTCATCACATTCCTCAGCTGCTCCAGTCTGCTGCCAAAGGCCTCGTCACATTCTCGTTCAGTGACGATACCTGCAACACACACAGTTAGAGACTGTAATCTACATTGTCCTGTTACAGACTGTAGTCTACATTGTCCTGTTACAGACTGTAGTCTACATTGTCCTGTTACAGACTGTAGTCTACAGGTTACACTGTCCTGTTACAGACTGTAGTCTACACTGTCCTGTTACAGACTGTAGTCTAAAGGTTACACTGTCCTGTTACAGACTGTAGTCTACACTGTCCTGTTACAGACTGTAGTCTACACTGTCCTGTTACAGACTGTAGTCTACAGGTTACACTGTCCTGTTACAGACTGTAGTCTACAGGTTACACTGTCCTGTTACAGACTGTAGTCTACAGGTTACACTGTCCTGTTACAGACTGTAGTCTACAGGCTACACTGTCCTGTTACAGACTGTAGTCTACAGGTTACACTGTCCTGTTACAGACTGTAGTCTACACTGTCCTGTTACAGACTGTAGTCTACAGGTTACACTGTCCTGTTACAGACTGTAGTCTACAGGTTACACTGTCCTGTTACAGACTGTAGGCTACAGGTTACACTGCGTACAGTGTGGACTCCGTACTTTGGCAGAGTGGGAAAACGCTAGGGATGGGAATAGAGAATCGGTTCTTGTTGAGAACCAGTTCCTAGTTGTCCCAGTCCTTGGTAACTCATGCCTCCATGACTATTGATTTCTCTTATTGCTTTCCAACAGTTACATATGCACAATGAAGTAACGCCATACACACGCTGTATCATGTTTCCGTTTGTTTAGCACCAGAGCCATGTGGGAGAGAAAAAAACAAACAATGGAAAGCATAGCGCTACTACACCTGAGGCGACGCACCCTATTTTGTCCCTGGTAACGCTACACTGTAAACAACAAATCTGTGTTGAAATCAACAGAAGAAGAACTAGTAACGCTACCTCTTAGCAGCAGGTGGGCAGCACTGTCCTGTTTGGCTAGATAACAGAGCTACGAACGTTAACGGAGGCTCCATTGAGTTACCCTATGACAGGTTCACACTCTGTTCAGTAAAAATGAGCACTGGGCGAAGGTGAATTAAAACATTATCATGAAGTGTTAAATGTAATCTCGTACAATGTGGTTTTTGGCCAGATACTTGAATAATTACAGTTGTTTGAAGGAGGTGTTTTCACAGTAATATAAGATAGATATTAGAGAGGGAATTGACCTCTTGCTAAGTCCTGCCCCTTGAACGCAGACTAGCCAATCATAGTGCAGCATTGGCAAGCTTTGACCAGGGTCTGACAACTATACAGCTGTGCTCCATCGACTCTAATGCATTCATTTCACATTTTCGTCATTTTCAGGCTGGTTTTGTGGATTTTGAGCTAGTCATGGTTAACCGTTGTGTAATGGCGATACTCGTTACCCAGAGAGGTTGGAAAAGAACCTGTGGAGCTAGCAGAGTGTGTTAGCACATCTTCAACTTAGCACTAAGCTATGTTAGCTACTGAAGGTATACTGAATGTATACACATGTTGCTTTTGCTTTTTAATGATTGTAACAGCGAATAAAGACCCACACGGCTTTACAGGAACAGTGTTGCTCCTTAATTCATTGTCTTCTGTCTGGATCACCAGGTGATGCTGGTTCACTTTAACACTGTGATCTGTTGGCTTTAGCTTCTGTCTTTATCTTTTTAACCTGTTATTGCTGCTAAATCAGTTTGACATCCTGATCTATCCTTCAAAAACACATAGTGTAGATCCTTCTGTCTGCTTCTCTCTGAATTCACGTTTTCGTTTTTCCAAACATTAGCTAGACATTCATGCAGGGAGTGCAGCTAGTGACAGTGTGGCTCTATGGTAGCTCCGACAGCTTGACGGAGTAGCAGCGGGGGGGCGGGGCTTAGCAAATTATGACCTGTTTAACTTCTTAATACTAGCTCTATGCAGCTTATAATACATACAAATCTTGGCATTAGTAGTTTCAATTATTGTAATCAAAGCAAATATTTAAATAAAAATACATTTATTTCCTATCATTTGAATTGTGTGTTTTTATGCAAATAACCACTGTAGATGATAGAAGAATAACAAAGCACAGTACGGTACTGTGTAAAGTACCCTCCCACCTAAAATAGGGTGAACACTGGAATTTACCATGCATATAATTTTTTTAGTGTAAAATATGTAGAACATTGAATGACATCAGATCTAGAATGTTATTCCTTCATTAAGCGCAAAAAAAAAAGTTTACTCCAGACCCTGAATGCAAGTTTAAGGCACTTCTGCATTGGCTTCACTTGTCAGACCCCGGAGTTGCCCACTGGTCTGGGAATAAGGTGCATGGCTGAATAACTTACCTTTCCTCGATGCGGCTTCTTTCCTCAGTCTGCGCAGTTTCTCCAGAGATCTCAATATGTCATGCATCCTCTTCACATCTGACTGTTTCTTCCTCACCTCACAGAGAACCGCATCCGCAGCCAGCTTCAGCTCCCGCTCCTGGTACAGAAACAGATAAAAACCTGACCATTCATTCTTATCAAAAGCTATACTCTCCCCTTAACATCGCTTTGTGACGAACTAAAGCTACTGCGGTTCATACGTTATCATGTCTAAATGAACGGTAATATGTCACAGCATGAGATGATCGATGTATAGCAAGTAGTTGTTAAATTATAGGTCTCAAGTAAAGCAAAAGAAATACATTTGGGAAAATGGTTTAATGTTTTTACCATAATATTAATATAAAATTATCTATTGTAACTGTCAATTTATATTTTTAATATTTCTTTTAACCGTTTAACTGATAGCATTAAATCGGTTAAAATTATAATTGTCAGTTAAAGGTTAAACGGTTAATTATTAACATCCCTAACATCCACATGTCCTCACATAGCCTACACAAGATAACTATTGACCGGTTTACTGTTGCCTGCTGTCTTTTTTAGTGTCTTTACGATGAGGTACGTACGGTAATAACAAGCCAATCAAAGCAGTGGGCGTTCCTGACATGCTCTACAGATCTGTCAGTGCCCAGTCTGTCTCAGCTGCCCGGTTCGTTCAGCGCATGTGCGCCTACCCAGGGTTGTGTTCAAAAAGTCAAAAAATGACGTCCTAACGTCTTTTCCTAGACCTCGATGGAAAAATGTCATGAGGTCAAGGAAAGATGAGAAGGAGAATTCAGAAGGACTTAGGAAAAGACAACCGCGGTGTTCAGAGAATCCGACTACTCTTTC
Organism: Sebastiscus albofasciatus; assembly: GCA_916701655.1. Taxonomy (NCBI): domain Eukaryota; kingdom Metazoa; phylum Chordata; class Actinopteri; order Perciformes; family Sebastidae; genus Sebastiscus; species Sebastiscus albofasciatus. The sequence continues at coordinate 518 of CAKAOI010044532.1, read as the reverse complement.
ACTATAAGCTCCCTAATTATGATGCAACAGCAGCGGATGTTAGTGACGCAGGTCTGCTGTGGTGAAACTACAATGTTCTGAAGATGGACTACAAAAGGTGCTGCACCCCTCACCCACGGTGTGTGAAAGAGAGATACCACAGGTCCTCCTGCTGCTGGAACACTTTACATCAACATATTAAAAAGGATCATCTGACCTAACGTGGACAACCAGTGAAAAATATCACTTCATTACTAAGGTTGGAATTGAAATAAACAAAGGAATATATGATAAATATTGAGTTAATTGTTTTAGTTATGGAGAAGGTGTAGGACCATATACTTCTTCCAACTTCTTTTCGAACATGTAATATTTATTTATGTTCATTATTTGTTGATTGGTTGTTCACTGTTCATTTTATTTGCTATTCTTGTTTTTTTGTTTTTTTTACTGAGGTATTTGTTACATGTTCAAAATAAATAATTAATTGAAAATAAAGTGAAACAAAATGGTTGTCACTGTCTACTCATATTAAACAT
>CAKAOI010044531.1:0-25727 GCA_916701655.1 Sebastiscus albofasciatus | reverse complement strand
AAGAGGTGTAGGAAGGATTTTTAATGCAAAAGAGAGTGGATGGTGATGCGATAATCAAAAAAAAAAAAAATATATATATATATATATATATATATATATATAAATGGATAAAATAACCTAACAGAAGGGCTGTGTATTGGCAAGAATCTTGCGAGACGATACGATAAAGGGGTTATGATTCAATATATTGCGATACATTGCAATATTTTAAGCAAGGTGATACATTTTTACATCAGAACGAAAACTGTCATAGTATAAATAACACCCTCCCATATGCATAAAATTGGAGTAAAAAAGTTATTTTTATGCAATCAGAGCAGCGGGATCTGCATTTGCATTCATCAAAGTCCCTGCATCATCCAACATCAGAGCCCTACTTTGAGAGGGCACATCCACTGAGAGGGTGCATCTCTTTGCAAATGAAATAAAGTGTTGACTCAGTTCATCTTTGCATGTAAACTATAAATTAAAAACCAATACGGTGTTTTTGAGAATCGATTCAGTATCACAAAATATAACATTGCAATATTCAATATTTTCTTACACCCTTACCTGACAAGGTGTCTGTTTTTGGCTAATCCAGTTTAAGACACCCAGAGTAGTTAAAGGTAGGTATTATAATATAAATGGCAGAAGACGGTTGACAAAAGGCTTGACTTTTGCTTCAAGGCCATTTCCATTCAGAGAGTTGCAAAATTATAACACTGGAAAATGACAGGGACCTGAGCTGTGGATGATCTGGATGCATGTGTGTTGCAACAAACAAAGGCCTTAAGAAAGTAGGCTAGTAAGCTGAACTACAGTATATAGCCTACACAGGAGAGAGCATTTTCCAAGGACCCCCTCATAATCGTAACACCAATTATGCTCACTACCATTTGTACTCTTGGATAGTATTGGAACTATTTGTATTACGAATCTTTCCAACCTAGATACTACAGACCTGTTTCATGATAAACAGAAACACATTTCAATCTTTCAATCATGTTAAGATAAGCTGAGATAATCCTTTATTAGTCTCACAGTGGGGAATTTTGGAATGTTATTGAATGTTAATATCAGTTATATACCTTTAAGGGCGATTTTATTTTATTCAAACTACATCTGGACTCAGCTTGATAGCATTTATAGCCTACATTTCAAGTAACTGATCTTAAAGCTTTCAGCAAGACTGTCATAGTCCTAATAAATCACTTAAAGGTGCAGTATGTAAGATTTGGCGTCATCTATCAGTGAGGTTGCAGATTGAAACCGACTGAAACTTCTCCCGTGTGCCAAGTGAGTTGGGAGAACTACGGTGGCTGACGCAGAAACATGAAAAACGCGAATGGCCCTATCTAGAGCCAGTGTCTGGTTTGTCTGTTCTGGACTACTGTAGAAACATGGCGGGCGGCTCTGTGAAGAGGACCCACTCCCTATGTAGATATAAACGGCTCATTCTGAGGTAATGAAAACACCATGATTCTTATTTTCAAGTGATTATACACTAAAGAAAACATACTTATTAATATGATATTAATTTCTTCCAATAGATCCCCCGAAATGTTACACACTATTCCTTTAAAAGGTCCCATATCATGCTAATTTTCATGTTCATACTTGTATTTTATGTTTCTACTAGAACATATTTACATGCTGTAATGTTCAAAAAAACCTTTATTTTCCTCATACTGTCTGCCTGAATATGCCTGTTTTTACCCTCTGCCTGAAATGCTCCGTTTTAGTGCATTTCAATGGAATTGCAACGGAATTGCGTTGCTAGGCAACAGTTTGGGTCCATGTTTACTTGCTGTCAGCTGATGTTATTTGCATACACTGCAACAGGAAATAAACTGTGACACATTTAGAATGTTTACGTTTAAAACCGTGTAATGATCTATATATTTTATATTTGTGACATCACAAATGGACAGAAATCCTAACGGCTTGTTTCAAACGCGCAATTACTGAATACGGGCTGTGTGTATTTCTCCGTATATTGAACGTTTTGATAGTTTAACAGTATCTATAAAGAACTTAAACCTGCCTTATAATAGAAAAGACATGAAAATCTCACTTTTTACAATATGGGACCTTTAAACTTACCAGTCTAAAGCTGACTTTCAGTAAGTGCTTCAATTTAAAAATAATAATGAACTTATTGTTTTGTGTCACAATCATATCAGAGTTTCTATTGGCCCATAGCTAATGTGGGTGGGAGTAGTGAACACACTATGCTTGTTTTATTGGTGCAAATGGTCCCCATCTGTAGATATGCACTTTTTTAATGATATGGCACAATTTTATAATTTATAGCTAATTATTTCACGGGCCGCACTTCGAGAGTCACTGGCCTACACTTCATCCCCCTAAATTCCTCACTAGTAGAGGTCAATTTTCAATAAGGTTTAGGGGAACCAAATTATGGAGTAGCTTTTCACATCTATCAATAAACTGTTCATCTGTCAAATGTTTCAAAAGTGTTTCAAGGGTCATTTAATTGTTGTCTTGTAATTGCTTTTCCCCTCATGTTGTCCATGTATCTGTTTTTATGTTTTTTTATTTTTCCCACTCACAAGTCTTTATAGATATTTAAATCCTCCTCACAAACACTAACCATACACTTCCATGCAACACACACAAACAGTTGTCTTTTTTGATATATTTACTGTATTGTTATTATTATATATATCTTGTCCTAATTGTTTGTTATCACTATTATGTAGTCATATTATTTCTTTATATTAATCTTGTCTCTGGGTGGAGGCTTCAGATAAGCCCAGTGGGTTTTTTGCCTCTTCCTGCACTGTATATTATTCATTTATTGTTTTGTTATGTTGTATAGTCTTAAATTGTGCAAAACAAATAAACAAATAAACAAATAAACACACTGTACTTTTTGGTTTTTGGGGCTACAACTAATAATATGAGCGCCCTCTACTCTACATATACTGGGACCAGGGGTTAAAATGCAGTTTAATGTGCCCTCTCCAGATGTGTCTGGGCTCGTGTTGGCCTTCACTTGTTGAGGAGGCAGAGAGCAGAGATCAGGTTGTGTGGGATGAACACAGGCCGAGGTTCAGGGAGGAAAAGGCGTGGAGTGATGAATGGGAAGACATTACGTAACATAACCCCCCATCCGACGTCCACACCCTCCGTTTACAGCAAGGGCTGCAAAAGCCTTTCAAATATTTATGGGTGGAGAAAAAAGAAAAAATGCTCGACTATATAAAGCAGGAAGGATGTTTCAAATATTGTATATGAATTAAAACACGGGGCCTATAATAATAATGGGCCTGTTGCAGTGAATTCCCCCTGAAGCTGCACCTGATAGACGCCTCTGTTTTAATACAGACATATATTATGCATTTCGAGGCTTATTGCTCCATGTGCATCACAAACCTGTGCTGAATTAAGAAAGCACCACTGCACATTCATGATAAACTGTCTGAGGCGCATCTTCTTGAACGCATGTCATCATTTTACCGAGAAAAAAAAAAAAAAAAAATGGCATGGATTTTTCGAGATGAAATGAAGGAGACTATTTCAATAGACGTACCTGCAGATGGGAGAATCAATCCAGAGCCTTGAGTTTAGAGGTTGAATGGTTGAAAGCCGTGCAGGATATAGAGAACATAGTTTGAAGAGGTGAAGAGAGACAGAGGCGATGTAACCGTGACGGAGAGCAGCGCCTGGCGGCTCCTCGCTCTGCTCTGCTCTGCTCTGCTCTCAACGCGCAGCTGCTGCTGGGAGGAGGAGACAGGACACAGTGTGACGAGCGGGTCTGTCAGCCAATCAGAGAGCAGCGTGCTGTTCCTTCCTGCGGCCAAGGACCAATCACAGCTGCCGCCTGGTCGATCAGCCCACCAGCTCTCCACTGAAATTCTTCCACTGAACTGTCTGAATGTATGGCACTCCCATGAGGCATTTCGAGCAGATGATTGTTTTGTTTTTTTCAAACATGTATACCTTTTTAGATGTCACGTAATGTTACTAGTCTTATTGCAGCTGTCAGACTCCACAACCAGCACTGCTCCCAGTAGACCACTTACACTTACACACCAAAGACTGACAATAACCTGATATTTTCAGGTGGAATTTCATTTCATTCTCACTGTGCAATATCATTTTCCACTTGTGCAATTTTATTAATAGTCTGTTTATTGTCATTACTGTAGATACTGCTCCTATTTTATACTTCCTTCTATTTAAATGGTTCATATTTTGTTACACTTTGTTTAGCTCTCTCTTTACTGTGTTAGCTAATGCTTCTTGTTTTTTGCACTATCCCCTTTGCTGCTGTACACTGCAAATTTCCCCACTGTGGGACTAATAAAGGAATATATTATCTTATCTTATTTTATACTTCCTTCTATTTAAAGGGACTGTTTGTAACTTTCAGAAATGCTTGTTAACAGCGACACCTGTGGCCGTTAAGTCAATGGAAGTCAGCGTCGGGCCCGCGCTTGCTCGCTCTACATAGACATGAACCAGCATCGCTCAAAACAGTGAGGCGACACACGTCAGCTAAAACCACAATATCACTCTATATTTCACCTGTTTGGCAGTAATGTTAGCTGACCAGACGAAGGTCTCTCCATGAATCAATCATGATACTAGTGTTGGCCCTAGTGAGGCCCTAGTGAGAAACGTCATATGAGAGTGTGCGCATGGGAAACCAAGCCGGTAGATTTATATGTGTAAAAAGTTACAAACAGTCCCTTTAAATAGTTCATATTTTGTTACACTTTGTTTAGCTCTTTTTTTTACTGTGTTAGCTGATGCATTTTGTTTTTTGCACTATCCCCTTTGCTGCTGTACACTGCAAATTTCCCCACTGTGGGACTAATAAAGGAATATGTTATCTTATCTTAGTCTTATTGAACTAGAAATTATGACTATATGATAACCTTATTTTTAACTCACGAGGGGTCACTATAGGCTGTAGGCTCTATTTCAATATTAAACCTGCAGTAGGCAGAATATTTTTGGCATCATTAGGCAAAATTTCCATGATAACCTTCCAGCATATTGCAATTCAAGTGTTCTCAGAGTGGGTAGATTAGTAGGATAGTACTGCATCATATCATATAAGCATATCACATGTTTTCTTATGTAAGATTTATTACTAAACCTTTATTTAAAGGGACTGTTTGTAACTTCTTACATGTATAAATCACCCAGGTTGGTGTCCATACGCGCTCGCATTTGCGCGCAGCGCTTGCTCGCATATGCACGCTCTCGTGTGGCTACACTGTTCAGACAAGACTCCAACACAAACTACACGGAAGCACCAAAACCGCAAATTATATCTAGTGAAGCCCGTCTTGCAAAACATTGTTGGCCGTGGTCGGAGGACGCGGGGAGACCGTAGCTTTGGTCTCTAGGGCCGGAGTCTCTGCTGTACACTGCTCCTCTGCTCCTCTGTCTGCCTGCTTGCCTTCACTCAGCTCGCTCCACCTCACGTGCATGCACGCACACTACACACTGCAGAAGAGTTAGTTTAGCTCTGAGAATATCTAGTGAATGTACAGTGGACGTTTGTGCAGAAATGACTCTATTAAGTCTATTAGGCTGCTACATGAAAATAAAGGGCAAAAAGTTCAAATGGATTTAACAAAGGCTGAAGGGGAATTGCACATATAGTATTCTTTTCAACATGCATTTTTTTTCCATAAACCTTGAGAACTATCTGAGATGCAAAGCCTGTACATAATGAACTGGACAGGGACTCATGTGACACATACTAATTTAAAGTTCCTACATTCGACAGGGTCTCATTTGGTTACGAAAACAGGTCTGGTTGACTTGTGTGTTCACATCAGTTTTATGGCCTGTGCCTTTCCGTTGTGTGGCGTTCAGTAACAACGTTTCCTTTGTTAGACTCAGTGTTTCTGAAAGATCTTCATTGTTTCCAGATTCAAACCATCCTGAAGTGTATAGTCCCAACAGAGACAGATTCAGGGTGCATCTACAATAACATTGTACATGTTTGGGGAATTTATCCACTATAGGATGATAGAGAACCTGAGAAAGGCCAACTTCGGAGAGCAAAAAGTGTCAGCAGAAGCTCAGAGCATGATTCATATTATGGAATAGAGCAGATTTAATTAAAGCAGATGATGCATTGGTGAAGCCGGGAGAAGTCATGATCACGAGCAAGATTCCAAAGAAATCCAGCACAGGCCAAGACAGGGATGTTGGACTGGAGCCAACCATTGTCCCCTGTATTGTTGGTCAAGGAACTCTGCACTATGGGACGAGCAGCTTTCTGGCCTGATGCAGTTTCTTCCCAACACATGACAAAGATGGGATTGTGCAGCACTGTGTGTGCGCATAGCAACACAGACTCAGTCCAAACACAACCAACTTTGTGTAGATATGATGTGCTTCTACAAACATTATTATACAGTGCGAAAACGCTTGTGAAAGTAAATTGTGATATGTAACGATTTCAGAGTTTCTACTGCAGTCCAAATTTAAGCACAGAAAGATTTTTTCTTTTTATTTGTTATTAAAGAGGACCTATTATGCTTTTGTGCATTTTCCCTTTCCTTTAGTGTGATGTATAGTGTTTTGTGCATGTAAAAGGTCTGCAAAGTTATAAAGTCCAAAGTTCTGGCCAAAAGGAGTTAATCTCCCCCACAGAAACACTGCTCCTGAACTGCCTGAAACGCCTTGATTGAAGTCCTGCCTTTTCTTCCGTAACGTGGTGATGTCACCAAGTAACACATTTGCTTAATACCTGCCTAGCAGTAAGTTTGGCACGCCCTCAAACACAGCTAGTTAGAGCGGAACTTGAGTGGGAAGTCGGAAGAGTTTGGTTAAGTTGACCAATCAGAGCAGACTGGGCTTTTCGGGAGGGGTGGGGCAGGAGCTCAAACAGAGCGTTTCAGAGGGTGAAAAGAGGTGCTGCAGCACAGCCAAAGAAAAATAAAGCGTTTTTGAACATTAAAGCATGTAAACATGTTCTAGTAGAAACCCGAAATACAAGCATGCACCTGAAATAAGCACAGTACGTCCTCTTTAATGTAAGCTGAGGAACATAGTTAATCTATGACTGCAGCCGTGCGTGACTTAGTATGCAAATTATCAGTATCTTTCAAATAATGTAGCGTAAAATTGTAATGCCTCTGGAGTTCAACCACTTCAATCCGTCAAATTAAATGAGACCTTGTTGACAATACAAACTATTTCACTGAATAAAAATATAATGACATTTTCTAATACATAAACAGACAATGCCATATCAGTGAAATGTAATAGTCAATAAAAGAAAATCCCGATACCCAATTTACTCTACATGCTCTATGAATTAAACAACCAAACAGGTTGAGCAGCTTTAGAAAATTCGCTGAGCGCAAATACACACACAGCCTCTCTGAACTCGACTTTGAGCAAATGCCCCTTGGCACTGAGTGACATTTCCAACATGGGTGACAGGACATGGACTGCAAGCCTAAGCAAGATGCAAGCAAGTGTGAACAAAACCCATAAGACAAGGTTTCTGATTACATACCCAAAAGTTTGCGACTCATGTGGCATGCAGGTGTTGCCTCGTATCTGTCTGCAGTCCATGGCCGCTGTTGCAATGAACTGCTTTAGGGAACATTATAGTATTTGCAAAATCCCACCTCTTCTAAATACTTAAATACTCAAATCATTTTGTGAACTCAACACATGCAACAGAGCAGTGTAGCTAGCTGTAACAGAGCTGAAGAACTCTTGAGTTAGTGCCACCATGTCGTTTTGGGTATTTAAAGCCATGTTCACCACAAGAATATGTGACAACTCAACTTGTAACAGTCGGTACTGGGCCCGTTTAGCTGCTTATGCATGATGATATCACTGCTTACAAGTGAAAGAGCCACAGCTTTGTCCACTGACACTTTCAAAAGGAACAAACACACAAACAATGGATTGATGGATACATGCTGAGGAATCATTAATCCATGCATCATATATTATTATTATCACATGGATTTAAGGTTCTAACTGGAGCAACAAACCACCAGGAAACAAGGGTTACAATCACTTGTGCCATTTATCTAGCCAAGAAAGAAAGAAATTACAATATCTTGCAAAACATCATATATTCAGCCATGCTAAATATGTGCATATTAAAGTACCAAAGATGTATATAATATAATATAATATAATGATTAATCAACATTTTCTTTATCATAATATTATTAACCCTTTGAGTCCCAGATCCCGACCGACTTAAAACTAGAAAACCTAAAGAATTCAACCATGTCATGCCAGGGGTCCCTTGACTTCTGACCTTAAGATATGTGAATGAAAATGGGTTCTATGGGTACCCACGAGTCTCCCGTTTACAGACATGCTCACTTTATGATAATCAAATGATGAAAAACAGGCAGTTTTTTGCATGCAGTATAAATGTGTTATTTTCGCCTATTCTAAAATGATGTATTTGAATATTTCTGCATACTGAGGTCCCTAAACAGTCTTGGAATTACATAAACTGAGTATCACTGTAAGGCTGAGACTCTTGCTGATCCAATGAGCCCCATGGTATTCATGTGTGATGATGTTAGTCCCCATAGTAGCCATTTCATCATCGTGAGACCATTTTTTAAAATTTGACCTCACTGTATAAAATGACCTGTTGTGACCTCTAGGATAATCACAGCCTCATGCCTCACAGGTGTTTGGAAACAAAGAGGAGGAAATCCTCATCCAGACCTCTATTTAGAAGTTGGGATGTATTACCAGACGTGTCTGAACCACCACTCGGGGCCTCTTTTGGAGAGGAGGAGAAATACGCCTGCAGTTTCTAACACTGTATGACATGTTCCCAACCTATTGGGCTTGTGATTACAGGACACAATTTTGAAAAAAAAAATCGCTAATTGCGATTATTTTGACTGATATTGCAATTGCGATCTGATGTGCCAAATTAGAGGGAATGATCATTTTTATATCATTACTCTCAGTTTCATTGAAAAACATCAAAATGATGTGATTTTTCTGTAGTATATGTGTATGTGTAGGCCAGAACATCTCTGCAGCCCCACAATATTTAATTTAAAAAGGTATTTTGACACACATTTTGCCTTTAACAGATATTACGATTTTAATAAATACTGCGTTTTGAAAATTGCAGTAGGCCATATTGCATATTATATTTTATATATTGCATTCATATGTGGGTTACAGCCAGGTAAACTAAAAGGTGATCTTTTCCCTGGTTTATTCAAATAATTGTGAGGGTTGTGCTTGATTTAGAGAGAAAGAAAACATCATGAGCTGTTTTGTCAGCTTGGGCCGCATTGATTAGGATACCGCCAGTAGCTTTTTTTTAACAATGCACTATGTTTCCCAAAACTCTTGGTCCAAATGAAGTCTTAGCTGAACCGTCTGTGCCAAACATGACAACAGCCATTGAATCAGGCAGCACTTTTCATTCAAAAGTTGCTTCTGCAAAAACTTCTCTTTTAAAAATATTTCGTTGTGCTACTATTCAAGCACATCTCACTTTTAAAAATCCCAAATTGTACAAAAGATAACAAATAAACAAACAAAACTATCACTAAGATTACCTGACTGCCACTAGGTGTCAGCAGTGTCAAAGTATTAAGTGTAATACATTATTTGCCACATGATTACTCTGTATCACCCCCCAGTTATGTACATTTTCATCACATGACACAGAAATATAATCATTCATCTTCAACATTCATGAGGCACAAATGTGTTCAACTCCCCCCACATCACGACAGAAAAATAGAGGGAATTGTTGTTACAGACTTTAATGTTTGAACCTTGGTATCGTACAGTATATTCAAACAACAAAACAGAACAATATTATATGATGCATTTTAACACTATGAAGTATAAGGACCAATTTGTTACAGTGGAATGCCTCTTAATGAAAAAATATATTTTGTACCACAAAAACGAGTCTAATCAGCTGCCAATAAGAAAACTACAAGCGAAGAATAATCTGACTATATCCACACCCAATCTAGCACCGTGTACAACTATTTAACAGCATAATCAGAACCAACACAACAAACAACACAGCGGAAGTGTCAGTTTAAAAAAATAAAGCTTATCTTGGAGATGTAAAAAACTGTTTTCCAGATCATGAACAAATTAATTTTCCATTTCTGTCATCGCGTCCTTGCTCTTCTTCACTTCAATCTTCTTGCCCTGTTGGTGTTTTTAAAGCAGAAGCATCACAATATTGTAGTTTTCATTATTTCAGCATTAAACAGGACATAGGTTGATGTGCCATAACGAGCTGCTTTACCATCTCCTTGAGTTTCTCAGTGCGAGCTGCCATCAACGCAGTGCGGTTCTCTTTGTTCGCCTCCATCTTCTGATTGAGCTTCTCCTGTGTCACCTTGCTAAACTTGCTGTCTTCTTCTATGGCCTTCTGGATGACCTCCTTCTCGTGCTCTCGTTTCTCAGCCAAGTGTTTGAGCACGTCAGCCTCGTAGCTCTGACAAAATGACAAAAGAGAAGTGCTGCATTAAGAACCTGAATCCTAAATCTATGTGCAAGGCTTTACAGCTCAGTTAGTGGTATTCAAAGTGTTTGCTGTTAGCAATTCGTTATTTCGGACAATACCTTGCGTCTCTCCTCTGCAGCATCCAGTTTCCTCTTGATCTCATCCAGCGATGGTGCCTTTTTCTTGAGAGGGGACAATGGAAATTCGGTCTTGGCGTCAGGGGTTGTGGGGCTCAGGATGACCTCAAAAGCCTGACCGGAAGCACGCTTGTTCAGCTCCTTCACTTGGATGTCTGCAGATGTGTGATCAAGGTCGCAACAAAGAAATATTTTAATTAATCAGTCATTTTCACTTGATGAAGGACAAATAATTAACTGATTATCAAAACTGTTGATCAACTATATCAGCACTTCACTAGATAATGCTTCCATTGAGATTCATTGTCTGCATGAGGATAATTAAAGGAGGTCGAGCCGGCCTCTTAATGCCTTTTTAGGGGTCACTGCTTTGCCAGAAAGGTCAGAGGAGAACAATTATCCCTGCTGTGTGGCAGCATTTTGCGTTTCCAATGAAGGGGAAATGAAAACAAGATGTGACAAAACAAAGACTGCTTTTAAGTCAATGTAAGAGTGCTGCTTTGCAGATTACTTGTGCAACTTGCTATACCAACCACATCAAAGGACTCCAGTTACTTGTATTGAGCTGAATAACGTGTTTGAGTCTTACAGGCGGCTTCAGAGGTCTTAATGACATAACAACTTTGCTTTGCAATACTTTTGTGGTGAGAAGTACTCCTGGTTAGCTGTTATATGCTGCTGTTTCTTTTGTTTTTTTGTTCATTGGAATTTTAAAAAGACATTTACGCCAAATTCACACCAGGCAGCAGCGAAGTGCGGCTAATTGTTTCTGCCGCCGGGAGGCATGTTCATGTTTTTCAGGCGGGAAGAAATTCTTTGTTACATAGGTCAACATGTCACAGGGGTCACAGAATCTGTTTACTGATTGGCTGCAGGTCCTCTCTGGCCGCACTTCAACGCTAAAAGTTCAACTTTTCCCAGCTTTGCCACACTGCGCCGCAGAATCAACCGCCGCAGCTCACTGAGCTCAGGAGCGGTTGTTGCAGCTTTTCATAGACATTGCATGGCAGCTCGCTGCAGGCTGCACTGCGCTGGTGTGAATTTGGCGTTAATGATGTATAAAGTTTTTAATTTTAGCTTTTTTTTTTTTTAAAATGCACAATTGCACACCAAGACTACTCATCTACATAACTGTTTGCGAAGTTTAAACCTACCTCCACAGCTTTCCATTTCAGCAGATATGTTGCCTCTTTGATACCACTAGAAGAAAACATGGAAAAAGAGATTACTATCAAAGCAATACGTGTCTAATTTTACAAATCGGATAAGCTTAAATTATTTCACTTTGGTCAATAGTCCACATATGAAAGAATGCTACTTTTGCAGTATGCTCATGTCCTCTCAGCATGCTGCGATGGAGCTGGAGCTGACAGCTCATGTTTTAGATAATCGATCAAGCATGCGAACATGCCTTTTAAAAAAACAGCTTGCTTTGGCTTATAGAATCAAAACACACATCGTTTCGGGCATATTAAGTTCAGTGCAGGGGTCTGCTCCGGAGCCACATGCTGCTCTTTAACCCCTCTCCAGTGGCTCCCTGTGGATTTATAAAAATGGAAATGAACAACTGTTTTTTGTTTACATTTTCATTTTTATTTATCATTGTTGTAGGTCTATGGTACGATTGTACGACTATTATGGTATTAGGGCCACATTGAGGAAAAAATAAATAAATCTGAGATTATGAGAATAAAGTCATAATATTATAAAGTAGTCATTTTATGTGTTATTTTCTTTTTTCTCGTAGAGTTACGACTTTATTCTCATAATATTCCGACTTTTTTTCTTGTAAAGTTATGACTTTATTCTCGTAATAGTACAGCTTTTTTTTCCTCGTTAGGTTATGACTTTATTCTCGTAATATTACAACTTTTTTTTCTCATAAAGTTGTGACTTTATTCTGGAAATCTCAGATGTTTTTTCCCTCAATGTGGCCCTAATACTCCGTAGTACATTTGCACTTTGGTCCTCGCTGCATTAGACTTATATATTATATTCTTAGACTATAAACTGTGTTACCTTCATCACAATGCTCAAATGTTTTGCGGCTCCAGACAGATTTCTTTTTTTTAATTTTGTTTACCTAAAATGGCTCTTTTGATAGTAAAGGTTGCTGACCCCTGGGCTAGTGGATAACCTCATTCCTCCATGGATGCAATTAGTAATCTTCTAAGACATGCACAGCAGTGGGTGCTATGTAGATTGCACAATATACAGTTATATCGTTATATAATCTGCACAGGTTGCCAGGTTGCACAGGTTGCTATACATGACATGACTTGTCAGGCAAACAACAAGTTATCCACCTCACTGATGCCTCAACTAAAAGTACAACATGTTCATAGTCACACACAGTGGAAGAGGTATCCAGCATGAAGGCAAGAAGACCCTGCTGCGAGTTAATCACGAGGAGTGGGATAAAAAAGGTCATGATGTTTGTGGGTGCCCCACTGCTCCAGAGTGCACACATGCATTTGTGGGCACTGTGGCGCACCCATGCATTTCTGCATGGGTGCTCCACATTGCACACATACATTTGTGCAGCATGTGTTGTTGCAAAAATGGCGGGGGCGGGGTTGATAGAAATGCTGCACAAGACTTCATTAAACACTTGGAATAAGGCACAAACACTCACTTTGAAAAAGTAATTAAACATGATAATGATGGTGAAGAGCAAGAAAAAAATGTTCCTGACCACTAAAGTTAGCTAAAGTTTACTAAACTTGCATGATTAGATAATATCGACTCAAAACAAACAAATAAAGTTAAATTAATTGGTTTATAGTGAAACGTTATGTCAAGATGTTGGAGTAAATTATGCCTAAAATACAGCGTTTGAATGAGCTTTTTTGAATTTTGAAGTAACATTACTGTTTCTGCACGGTGGCCACAACAACAATAAAGTCCTCTAATAAATACTACAAACGGACTTATGTGGTGCTGAACAGACTTCAAGAGTCCAAATTGACCTTTAACTCTACCAAGGCTTTGTTTGAAAGGTGTGAAAGCCTGGCTAAACATTAGCATAAAAGCTTTGTTCTCACCGTCAAGTGCCTCGGCTTGAAAAGCAGCAGACCTTCTTCTTCTTCTTCTGTGTTCAGACCGCCAACATCTGCACCTTCGCGCAAAAAAACCCTCCTAACCAACCCCAACCGTTACCAGTGCGGAGCGCTGTGATTGGTCCAGATTCCACCAATCACAGCAGGTGTTCAACCTGACGCGCCAGGAAGGAACACACAATAACAGACACAGAGCTGGAAACACAACCTCGTGGCTCAGAGAGCAAAAACAAGCCTGACAAGACCAACTGTTATGCAACCGTCTCTGATTAAATCATTCACATTAACCAAATGTGTGATTCTAGATATGCCAATCAGTATATGTCACATTGAAAGAAATCTGGCAGTTAAGTTATTAGTTAATGGTACAGCAAAGTGGGCTTGTTATGTGCCTGGATGTATTAACAGAGCTGCATTATGATTAATGCAAAACCGACCAATTGTTTTCCTTTGACCATTTTTCTTTTCTTCTGAGCTTATTAAAGCCCATTATTTAATTTTATTAGATTTTTTGTATTAAAAATTGAATTGTCAGTATTAAAAGGTGGTATGCACTTGTCGCTGAAGGAGCTCTCCAGTGCTGAGATGGTGTCCTACATGGGGTGGGAGTCATTCTCCATCATAGATGACAGTTTAGCCATATTTTATCTATTTTATTAGATTTTTTTTATTAAAAATGTAATTGTCAGTATTAAAAGGTGGCATGCACTTCTTAAAGCTGCAGTGAAATGGAGCAAATATGATTTTAAAACGTTATTTTTATTAAACGGTCACTATATACCGTATATATACAGTAGTGCATGAGACAGGTAATCTTAAAAAAAAAAAACGTGTCTCTGTGTCCTCTGGTGCTCCTAATGGCATCAGCAGGATTTCACAGACCCGAGGAAAACAACCTATCAGAGCCGAGCTGGAGCAGCGCAAACTCCGATCAAGCGGTCAAACTAGTCAGTACTGATCAAATATGAATTAATATTCTGTTACTGTAATGCCTCTTTCTCACATAAAATGTTTTCAGAAACATCTTGTAGTGTAGCCATGTTGAGAAAAGTTGAGGAAATACCAACCAACGCCCACCAGCTGGAGCAAACTTTCTCATTTTACAGCTAAACAGTACACTACAAGATGTTTGAAGTCTACCCACTGCTGTTTTAAGTGAAAACAGGTTATACAGTGTAATCAAACTGTAGTTAAAACTGTATGATTACATGTGCTGTCCATGAAAATAAATATGTAAGATTTGATGCAGTCTTGCCTACATTTGAGTGAGCGAGACATTAAAATGGTCACAATACCCCATTAACACACCCCAAATTATAGTTGAATAATGCCCCAAATTCAGAACATAATTGTTTATGAGTACATTGCGAAGGTTTTTTGTCACCAAATACAGTGCTCATGAAACATTACTCATGAAACATTTTACAGATACTGTAAAGCATTTATTGTCATCACATTCATCAGTAGTTGCTCTACGCAGAGTTGTAGTGTTTTGTCACAACATATGATGATTACATGATAACTCATGCATCGATCATCGAGAATAATGAAAAAAGAAATAGAAAAAGTAACTCTCAATGATCCACTGAACACATATTAACAAAAGAGTTGGAGACACACCATAGATAGATGTTTACATGACTAAATATCTTGTCTAATTATTACAGTCGTATATTACAGGTATCTGGACTATCGAAGCTTTGTGAGCTGGTCAGGGAGTTTCCTGACGCCCAAGGCAGCTATGTAGGGTTCAGATCGCCCTTCACTGAACAGGGACACCGATGTCCTCCTCATTGTCCTCTGGGATGGGGATCTTCAAAACCTCATTCAAGTATGGTGTCGGGTCCACAAATACTTTCTCAAAGATGAGGTCCATCAAGTCATCCACATATCCTGTGCAATATTTGACAAAAAGAACGATTTGGTCTACCTTTTTATCATTTTTACATGTGGGTTTGTATTTTTCCCAGGTTTAAATTTGTACTGTATATATTGTGTGCTGAAGGTGTTACAAATCTGAAGTGCAATACTAAATACAACATGTACATTACATAGGTTTTTGGGTGGAAAATAAAGGAACGTAACACTTACGGAACGTCTTCGCTGGTTTCTCTGCGCCTTCTGCCTCCTTGTCAGCATTTTCATTGTAGTATAGGGCAGCCAGGTAGAGTCTTGAAGTACAGTAAAGAGAAAATCAGAAATGTAAATAATAGCAGACTGTACACATCTTTATAAGTTCTAAGTAACCAAAGTTTAATTTACCTGCACAGCAATCCAACAAATGGAAACCTAACGCTTTTAGGAGCAAAACGAGGAATGGCGCGGTGGAAAGCCTCCAAAGCTGATGTCTGTGGGTGGGGGCTCAGGTTTGCGATGTCTTTTAAGATCTTCTTGTTCGTCATCACCTTTTCCAGCTTGTAGAAAGCAGGAGTTCCTAAAAAGGAGGAAACAAATGTTTATTTTACCTCATAATACAGTATTATTTTATGAAAAACCAAATTAAATGAATGAGTACACTAATCTTTCATAAAATATAGAATGTTTGTTATTGATAATTAAAATAAGAGGAGTTGTGTGATTAAGTTTTGGTCTGTATATGACCAACACACCTGCTGCCAGCCATTTATTTGGGTCCATGGTTTTGCGCAGTGGATGCAGGCACTGGGGGTAGATGGGGTCCTCATGTGTGTGAATATCCAGCATATGGTTCAGGTGGGAGGTCCACTTCGCCACTCTCTCTGGTCCGGTGGTAGATGATGCTGCTGTCCAGTAAATGTGGTTTTTGATAGACGGTAACCACTTCTGTAGTTTTTCACAGTCCTTCATCTTGGCGATCTCTTCCAGTTGCTTCGAAATTCCTACAAATGCAGCGCAGCATATCAAAATTAAAATGTGTTAATCAACTGTAAACATACGATGTCTCACTGCATTACGCTATAACTGTAAGGACACAACGTGTTTCTCACGTTACTCAGACTACATGTACAATCATACAGACTATTGCTATGTGTCTAATGCATTTGATTTAACAGCTGCCGTGTCTGTGGACCGGCCATTGCTACAATGTGCTTTCTGAAGGTCAACATTGATTACCCGTACAGTCAACACATGCTTTTGTGCGTTTCCCCTCTTTAAACATGCACATAAATATAAGGAAATATACCTTTCTCCATGTGCGAAATGTCACAGTAATGGGTGATGTTGCTTTCCCTCAAGAATTTCTGTATTTGTGGATGACTCTTAATGACGATGCTATCCAGAGTCACACCACGTTCCTCCAACAATGTCAGGCTCCTCTTCATACCTTCTTTTTCCCTGTGGTAACCTGCACCAACCTCATTGCTCTGTCCAAACAAACAAAAAACAAAACAAATTATAAATATATATATTAGGGCTGTTTGGCTAACTGTAGGCTGAGTATAAAACGGTAAGCCTTTGTATTAAAATGGCAGTGGGAGAGGAGACAACAACAACGACAACATCACACATTTTGTACTTTGCTTTGCTATTATTGTTTAATGAGAGATGAGGACAAAAATCAGACTTCAAGGATTTTCCTTTTTATTGAAATGAAAACGGCGGCAAAATGTGCAATAATCACATCAGTGACCAATAAAACAAATTTTCTAATATGTAGGCCTATAAATAAATGAATAAATAAATAGACTGTAGCCTATGCCAACATATAAAATAAAGGACCTGGCTTTGTTGGCCTGGTTATGTTGTAATCAATGCTGATGCATAATGAATAATGTGGGATTACTATTCCTCCTATACTGTGTATATATATATATATATATATATATATATGTCTATGTCTATGTCTATATATATATAAAAAAAACGCAATGCATTCAAATACAGATTTGGACGTCAATTATTATTATTATTAAAAAGTGTTACATGGACAAACATTGTAAAAAAACTAAATGTAAAAACCTGTTAACATTCAATTTCATCTCACTCACGTGAACCAACTGGATATCAACAACCATGTTGGTGTTGAGGTCCATCATGGTGTAGCATCCAAACTTTGCAGAGTGCCCTGTGAAAACATTGTTATGATCTTTGCATGCCTCAGTGGATGGTATAATACATATATTGATTGTAGTGTGTGACATATGTTTTTATGACAACCTCAAAGTTGAAGTACCTGGAGAGACAGCCTTCATGTCACCTCCAACTACCACTTTGTCCTCTTCCCTGAGCCGCTGTACCGTCACATCTTGGGATGTTTTCCACTTGTTCACAACAGCTGGCTCGATGAACATTCTTGTATGGCGACGAAAGGTGTCATACTGGAACACCTGCAGCTCCATTGCTTTGAAGATCTGATGGTTGACAAAATTGACAACAAAAAGGTATATGTAGTAGCATTTCCTATAATTTGATCTGAATAAGGTGCTACAAATTCAACAACATTACACGCCATATTCAACGAGTCAAAGAGTGTTCTTCATTTACCTTTTCAACTTTGAAGAAAGATGCTCCACTGAGATACACTGCTGCGGAGAGCTGGAGGTTCCCAGCTGGAGTGCTTCCCAGAATGGGTTGGCTATTCCATTGTCGGGAGTACTGACAATATGGGCACAGCTGTTCCACTGATATGAATGTACCGATTCTTCGGGTCTGAACATCACACGCCCGCACGCACACAGGACACACCTCGAACAGCTCCATAATGCAGCTCTCATACACTATAAACTTCTTGATCTTATGGTCGGGACTGGGTGCTTCACTACTGTCAGAGAAAAAAACAGAGCTACATGTTATGAGCCATGATATGACTTGATCGATCTATCTATCTATCGATCTATTCCTAGCTAAAAGTAATGCAGTCAAACAACAGTCCTGTAATAAATTCTACCTGGGATAATTGAGTAACTCACGGCATGTCTTGCGACTCTGTTAAATCTGTGTCTGACTCCGCAGGATCATAGGTAGGATCCTGCTTTTCTGAATCCACCTTTGAAGAGCTGCCCTCAAACAACTCCTCATCTTCCTCCTCCATCTCCTCCTCCTCCTCCTCCTCCATCTCCAGACGAGGTCTCTTCGATGGGCCAACACCAGAGTCTTTGCAGGGCACAGTAGCCTGGACACCTGGAACAGAATTTTAACCTGACATAAGACACATAGAAATATTACACTATCAACACAGCTACTAAAGGCTGCAACAGCTTGTTATTAAAATTTGTAGGAAGTTTTCCTAATAAACTCGGAAAAAAAAGTTTGGAAATTTGTGTTTGGTGGATTATTTCTCTGTTGTTACAATGCTAATTGCCATTGCATTTTACATGGTTGGAAAGTCTGTTTATTTACCTTCACAATGATGTCCAACTTGTAAGGATCATATTCAACTACAGTAGATTGATTAATTTACTGTATTATTTCCTTAAACCCATATGGCACAATATTAAGGACACAAAAGAAAATAATAAGAAGAAAATATTTTTTTTGACATGATCAGAATCAGCATCATCTTTATGAACCAAGTATGTGAACACTAACAAGGAAATTGACTCTGTTTTGTGTTGCTCTCAGTGTACAAACAGACATATACATTGTTTATATTAGGCTACACACCTGTACTCCTGAAGTAAGGCCCTAGAGTCCTGAAAGACAGTTGTGTTCTAACATGACGTGTCGGTGTTGTGTCGGTCTGGCAGGCAGCATCCTTCTTTGTATTGATATGTAGTGATGTACTGGCCTGCTGTAAGGAGGAAACAGTTAACAGGTTACAACCAACTTCATCTCAGATGTGTAGTCCTACAGCAGCTACTGGACATTCATTATATGGCTTACAGCTTCTGGGTTTGTACTCGGGTCTCTGATGGTCGGTACTGCTCCTTCCTTGAGCCTCAAAGTATTAGCAAATCCTGTTTTATACTGGCCTGCGTTTGTATAGCAGTTCCAGGTGAAGTGGTTTGCGCACACATACGGTCTGGATGTCACGTTTAGAGGCACATTGCCATCATAGATGAAGTGGATCCACTTGAACCTCGTATCCTCCGGTGGGAGATGGAGACTTTTGTGTTGGTTCTTGCAGCCAACAACCGCACAAGTTTGTTTGTGTACCCTCAACATCTTTCTT
This sequence comes from Sebastiscus albofasciatus, assembly GCA_916701655.1. Taxonomy (NCBI): domain Eukaryota; kingdom Metazoa; phylum Chordata; class Actinopteri; order Perciformes; family Sebastidae; genus Sebastiscus; species Sebastiscus albofasciatus. Next base: position 5,981 of record CAKAOI010044531.1, on the reverse strand, counting down.
CTTTTTTTTTCTTTTTCCTCCTCCTCTTCTTCTTCTTTTTCTTTAGTGTTTATTGATGGTTGGCAAACCAGCTTATTCGTGCATTACCGTCACCTACTGGAATGGAGTGTGGAGCAGTAGATTGGCAGGAAAAAAATAAATAAAATAAAATAAAATAAAATAAAATAAAATAAAATAAAATAAATAAATACATTAATAAAAATAAAATAAAAATAAAATAATAATAATTATAATAATAATAATGAGGAAAACTCTAGATTCGTTTAACTAAATCAGTTTCTCTTAAAAACTGAATAATAGACCTGACAATGAAAAGTCCTGATGTTTTGCCTTCCTTAGTTACTGTAAAAGGTGATTCCTCTGGATACTGTAATTCCTGCAGTGTATCAGTACATGTTCGACAGTTTCTGGTTGATTACAATATGTGCATTTCCCAGTTGGGTGCTTGCCCATTCTATATACAGTTTTTCTTCTTCTTCTTCTTCTTCTTCTTCTTCTTCTTCTTTGTTGGAGTTTTATGGCATTTGGCAAACATCTTTACCGTTGGTGCTTTACCGCCACCAATTGGTATAGAGTGTGGATCAGGATTCTAATTACTCACTAGATTTACTACTAAAAATAAAAATAAAAATCCCATTCAGGCATGCACTGTTGTCCTGTTGTTGTTGGTTTCTCTCTCTTTCTATATATATATACATATATAGATACTTTTTATATATATTCATATCTGTGCATAGTCAAATGTTATAGTTCAGCTTTGTTCTCCTTGTTTCAGCTGCATGTATATTTCTGTTTGTACACTGAGAGCAACAAAGTGTTGTTAGTGTTCACATACTTGGTCCATAAAGATGACACTGATTCTGATCATGTCAAAAAATGTTCTTCTTCTTATTATTATTTTCTTTTGGGTCTGTAATATTGTGTCATATGGGTTTAAGGAAATAATACAGTAAATTAATCATTTGAATCTACTGTAGTTGAATAGTTGAATGTATTTGCATTTCACCTTTCCATTATCCAACAAAAAAGTCTTCAAAAAGCTAAAATAAGAATCCTTTTTCCTTCTAACGTTCTTCTTTTGTTGCAGCTCTGGCTTAAAAGGAAAACTACGAGAATGTCCTTGGAGAGGGTGATGAAAGAGAGGAAGAGTGATGGATGAGAGTGAAGTTTTAATCCTGGCAGCTGCGTCTCACAGACAATAAAACAGAGAGGCAGACAGTAGCTGCCAACTGCTGCCAGCCGAGTGAGTGTCAGAACAAAGAGGTGATTATAGGAGACTCACAAGGTTGAGTGGCTTAAACGCCCAACGGATGACACAAGTTGGTTGCACTTTTGGTTTAAAAAGTATACCCCACAGTGCATACAAGACAACAAGAAGAATTTGATTCCTGATGGGAAATTAGGTCCCTGAAGGCAGCTAATAGGAGAAACCTCTGCATAAAGGTTGACTCATCTCTACATTGACATGTATCAAAAAAGTCTTTATTCAGTATATTGAAGTATACATTCATAAGGACCCCTTATATCATTATATTGAGGTTTCTGTGTTCCTTGTCAGTGGACAAATTATGCTTTTTATTTTTTAACTTTTTTCATGGTACTGTTGTCCACGGAGCATTTAAACTCATCAGCATCTGCATGCTCATTTACAACACAGGAAAGTTTTTTTTAAAGCTGTTTGCAGCCAGATCTAAGGATCTCTATTTATGTAAACGTAAACTTTATACCCCACAAATGAGTATTACCACTATTTAAATCTTACCTTATTTTTCTAGAAACTCATTTTCTTGTTATCCTCAGGGAATCTTGGAGTTTGACTGTAATCAGCAATATACTCCAGTTATATTAAAACTTAATCCCAGAGTTCTTCTCAATATCAAGAGCTGCAGCCATCATCGACCGATGCTCATGTCTCTTTTTCTTCATGCTTTATTGGCTATCTCTGACTCCATATGTCAACAGCTTACATGGACCTGAATACGCACACCTTCCCCAGTACAGGTGATAAGCTTATATTTCAATAAAATGCATTGGATATATTCATTGACAGACATTCTTCAAATATTAATCTCAAACAGACTCCCTGTCTTCATTCATCCTAAACCAATAAGCAGTTAAGAAAGGCACAGACAGGTTGACATTGCAGAGGATCTTACTTTAGATTAAAGTCTGCTTTATATCCAGTACCCAGATGCTTCTGTAGAATCAGCATACCATCTAGTGGTGAGAAGAAGTCACAAACAGCTCTCTAATGTTCTGACAGGTTAGATTTGAATGCTGTTGTTGTTGTGGTACAAGGTAGCATGTTGGGACAGGCAACAGTAAATCCCTGTCTCCCAAAACGTTCCCTGTATTTACTTTCTTGCCATCTGTGGATGGCTATGAACTATTCCTTCTCCTGCAGGAATATAAAGCTTAGAGGTGTAAATGCCATTTTACTGCTGCAGGTTAACTGTCACTGCTTCTATAGCTGCCATGTTAAAAAGACCAGCACTACTACAGCATTACTTCTTACTTCCCTTAATTCCTCCGATGAACTGTTCAACCCTGCTGATAAAGAGCTGCAGAGCATCCAGACCAACATCTATTTGTAACATAGCAGCAGACTTGATTACCACAAGCCATCAGGTCTGTAGATAAAGGTGGTCCTACCCCGAGAAAAATAGGATTGTTTTTGACTTAAAACTAGAATTTTACACCATATTGGACCATATTGGACTCCACAACCAGCACTGCTCCCAGTAGACCACATACACACCAAAAACTGACAAGAACTGCCCTTTACTGAACACCAAGTGTCAGTAGCTACTACTCAGGTGTAACTCTCACTGTGCAATATCATTTTCCACTTGTGAAATTTTGTTAATAGTCTGTTTATTGTCATTACTGTGTATACTGCTCCTATTTTTATACTTCCTTCTATTTAAATGGTTCATATTTTGTTACACTTTGTTTAGCTCTTTTTTTACTGTGTTAGCTGATGCATCCCCTTTGCTGCTGTTAGTGGAGCGGATAGTGGAAAAATCATGCAAATAGTGATACAAACACCAAATTTGGCTTGATGATTTCCGAGGGGTCACTAAGCAAATATAAACGACTGGCCACTTGAAAATCCAAGATGGCTGCCATTTTTTCACGATGGCCGCCAAAATTGACCTGCTGATAATGGTTTCTCTCATAGAAATTCATCTACTTGGTCGATTTGAGTGATTTGAGTCAATTATTAACTGCAATATGGCGGCCATTTTATGTCTGTTTAGTGTCTGCTTCCTCATGAGAGCACGGGGTCACAGCATCCAGGGACTTCCTATTGGTGCTGATGGCTTTGTTTCCTTGTGTCGCAATGACCGTGCAAGATATTCGATGTAGACATAACTTACCACACAATCTGGTACATCTCTACAGTGAATGTTATATGCAGGAATCCGTCAGTACTGCTCGGTGGCAGATGACTATTTTTCGCTGCAGGCCGGAGCTATCCGACCCCACCAGAGCATATTAAATGGTGTAGCTATGACATCATGACGCACGGTGCAAACGTGTATGACGTATTTCTGCACAATACAAAAGAGAAAACCTTACCTCATACACCACGCATTTAACTCTTTATTTAATTTTAAGACCCCTTGACGACGAAGATTTTAACTATCAATTTAATCCAGAGCTTTATTGAATTATTGGATATTACAGAATTTATTAATTAAATTAATTAATTAATTTACTCTGTAGCAGGCTATGGCCTTGGGTCCCACTCACAATTCTAGTTGACTGGAGTCAAGTTTTTCCACAAATACATCTTTATTATAGTAGGATATTGTATAAAACAACATCATAACACTGATACAAAAAATGATAGATGATCATTAAAAAATACTTGCATACACCATAAAATGATCTTGCAAAAGGGTGCAGATGAAAACATTAAAAGTTGTTTAATATTTTAGGTACTTTATATACATAGCCCTGTTTTCAGCTTTGAGATGATGCATTTTTCCAGCTGATCCAAGAGAATTTTTAAATTATTTAGCTTAAGAAGTAGGAGAATTTGTTGAAAAATATAATATGAAAAGTAAAGCTGTCAGAAAAATGTAATGGAGTCAAACGTACAATATTTGCCTCTGAGAAATACTCAAGTAAAGTACAAGTATCTCAAATTTGTAGCAAACAAAAACCAAAAGATCAAACTAAGCCAAGTAAAAACGGATGCTACTTTTGGAACATAACAAGCTCATAGCAACTACCATAAGTTTAGGCTTACATACAGTAAAAATATACAATAACATGTTTATCAAAGAATGCGGTAGGTATGTATCAGTCGAAACTTAGTTGAGTAGGTTTCTATGGTGTTGCCCCATACAGTGTTGATCAATGTGAATCAGTGGCTTTGCAGTGCACCATGATAAATGAAAGTTTCAGGGTGGTTGGCCATGTGGAAATTATTACACATACCAAAAGAGGAAATGACAATGCAAGATATATTTATATAATTTTTCTCTCGTCCTGATGACAGAGGAAGTTGGGATGAGTTGGGTGTGAGAGGCAAGTTGGGTGTTGAGACAATGCTGTACAAAATGAACTTGCAGTGTGAAAACATATTTCACCATGTAGATTCTATATTCAATCAAATCTGTTCCATGAGGCCATTTACAGTCTATATTCTCTCTATATATACACACACAGCATATATTGATAAAAGCAATACAAGTTATTCTTATATTCAGCTACATTTATGAAAAAACATTTGTGCAGTTGCAACATTTGTTTCTTCATGTCATGGACAGACTTAAACTTCAGTATTAAGAGGTGACATCTCTCTGCTCCGACTGGTGTCCACTGACTTTGTGTTGGTGTGAGAGCCAGAAACCTCTTCCCGGAAGGCAGTCTCCAATACAGTCAGGATGGATTTGCAGACTTTATCCTTGAAATCTTGTCCCATGAACACATACAGCAGTGGGTTCAGGACACTGTTGAAAGCAGCCAGGTTATTTGCTAAAGGACCACCAATAATGGTGACATGGCGTAATGTTTTACTACGATAAGTAGGCCTGAAATTCACCATCTCAATTAAATGAATGATGTGATACGGAGCCCAGCACAGGAAAAAAGTGGTGATGACTGCAGCGATGATCTTAAAGGGGCGACTTGACTGGCTGGCCAGGGTGCGGTTTCTTCTGATACGATGGATTATCACAGCATAACAGGAGACAATGACAGTGAAGGGGACAACAAATCCCAGGAGGAAGCGGGTCATGGTCATGGCCTCATCACGAAGCTGTATCACAGACGATGTTTCATTATCAGAAAGAGCAAAGTTGGTGAAGCAGATGATGACGCCCTTACTGGGTTTCAGCTCAGTGTCCCTGAAGATGAAGTATGGAGTGCTGAGAATCAGAGCCAGTACCCAAACACCCAGACTCACACAGGACGCCTTGCGTACACTCCGGTGGTTCTGGGCCCAGACGGGCCACACCACAGACACACATCTGTCCACACTGATCACCATCAGAATGTAGACACTGGCAAAGATGTTCAGGGAGTTTATAGTGGTGGCAAGTTTGCACATGAACTTGCCGAAAGGCCAGTGGAAATTCAAAGCCATGTAGGTCACAATCAGAGGCAGGAACGCTGTGAAGAGGAAGTCGGCCACAGCCAGGTTGAGGAACCAAACTGTGTTAACGGTTTTCTTCATCTTGAACCCGGTCACCCAGATAACCACTCCATTCCCGAGCACACCAAGGACAAAGGCCAGACAGTAAACAATGAGGGACATGGTGTTGAGAGACTTTCTCAGCTCGGCATACTTGTCAATATTTGTAGAGCCATTATTTCTAGACACATCTGTTGTATTGATGTGATAGAAAGGTGCAGTAGTATTTTTCTCCATTGTTGTCTTGAGACCTGCAATGGCAACATGAAGAAACAATATGAACCTTTTTTTCCTTTTATTTCCTAAATAGATGTCAACAACAGTCCCTAATGAT
>CAKAOI010044529.1:0-51101 GCA_916701655.1 Sebastiscus albofasciatus | reverse complement strand
TTGATATGCTATGTTACGTTGTTGCGCTACGCTACGTTGTTACGCTACGTTGTTACGCTACGTTGTTACGCTACGTTGTTACGCTACGTTGTTACGCTACGTTGTTACGCTACGTTGTTACGCTACGTTGTTACGCTACGTTGTATGCTACGTTGTTATGCTACGTTGATATGCTACGTTGTTACGCTACGTTGTTACGCTACGTTGTTATGCTACGTTGTTATGCTACGTTGTTATGCTACGTTGTTATGCTACATTACGTTATTAAGCTACGTTATTACGCTACGTGTTACGCTACGTAGCTAGAATCACGATAACACTGAATCGGTCTGCACGTTAGCATGTCGTTCACTACTGAGCTTGTTTGCAACCAGCCTATACAAACAACGTTATCTTCACTTTTTCAACTGACTTTAACAGTTTAAATAACAGACACTCGACTGTTCTGCTTTTATTACAGACATGTGAACTATAACCACAGACACTTGCCTCGTTCATGGACTCACGGCCGTGCGCCACTGCAGAATGAATCATAATTTTGGCCAAGCGAGGGTTCACGTTGGTCTGGTCTGCACTATTATAGGAGAAACACTGAGTCAGCAAGCTTTACCGTTGTTGTCAATGGGGCGATGAGTTCGGACTATTTATTGAAAAGACCACTATTATAAAAGAGACATCTGTAAACCTGTTGACAGGACATATCAAGCTGCAAAAAAACATCATACATTTTGTTTCATGAAGGTTTTATATATTTGTAAATCTTTGCTAGAGCCTAGAAAGGCAATTTGTATGTGCATGCCGTCACCACAATGTGAAGTCAATGGGCCGAGCAGGATTGTGCAGGCTGGGTTAGCGGGAGAAACACTAATGTACATGTGCAGTGGGCTGCAGACCGCTGAAGCAAAACCAGGAGCTAGAAAACATTTTTGACTCATATGCTGGACGAGCAATTTGTATTCAAGTGAATGGACGCCATCTTTGAGTCCGTAATCCAGTTCTTATAATACTATACAGCCGTGCTTCCATCATAGGTGAGCACTGCCAACATGACTTGTTATTGGTCAAAGGCGTGACCTAGGCTAATTCACCAAAGTTTAAAGGGGACATATCGTGCTCATTTTCAGGTTCTTACTTGTATTTTGTGTTTCTACTAGAACATGTTCACATGCTGTAATGTAAAAAAAAGAACTTCATTTTTCTCATACTGTCCGTCTGAATATACCTGTATTCACCCTCTGTCTGAAACGCTCCGTTTTAGTGCATTTCAACGGAATTGCAGCAGAATTGCAGCATTGATAGGCAACAGCTAAGGTCCATGTTTACTTCCTATCAGCTGATGTTATTTACATACACTGCAACAGGAAATAAACTGGGACACATTTAGAATGTTTATGTTTAAAACCGTCTAATGGTCACAAATGGACAGAAATGCTAACGGCTTGTTTCAAACACACAATTTCTGAATACGGGCTGTGTGTGTTTTTCCGTATATTGAATGTTTTGATAGTTTAACAGTATTTATAGAGCACTTAAATCTGCTTTATAATATAAAAGACTTTAAAATCTCACTTTTTACAATATGGGACTTTAACTTGTAATTGCTGGTGTGACTAGGCTTTTATTGTCTACTTTCTACTATCCTTCTTTAGTTTCCTGGGTTCATGGATGATGTGGTTGCTGGTAACAATCCCTCTTGTCCTCATAAAAATGATTCAACTTGTGTGTGTGAGTGAGTTTGAGCAGCTCAGGCTGGTTGGCAGGCAGGGAGGGGTCAGCAGCCACTGACTCTGCTATCTCCGAAGCTTGTCAAGCATGCTGTTGGATACATAGGAGACATTTCACAGGTGAATACACACTCAAACACACGCGCAGGGAGGTTCCAGGGGAATGTCAGGGGGGGCGAGAGAGAGAGAGAGAGAGAGAGAGAGAGAGAGAGAGAGAGAGAGAGAGAGAGCAGTGTGTGCTGAGTCAGCAGCCTTCCAGTAGTAGCTGTAGTAGTGGTGGAAATGAATAGTAGTATTAGTATGTCAGATTGCTTCTGAGTGAACAGGGCTTGGTCCGCCAGGGTGCATTGTGGGGGGCTCATCGAGGAGCTAGAAGATGGAGACCAGCGGTCGGTACACCGGACACCATCTAGAGGAAACACAAGACAGGAAGCAGCGGGTCAGAACCAACAACAAGCCTCCACGTGTTCTACATCAAGCTTTCCATGCACGCTCTCTGTGTAACATGTACGTACAGACTTCTCATTCATCTACAGTCTAAATGTATTTTCAAGCCACATCATCACCCTAAAAGCATATAATACTCGCGTTCAGCCCATAAGATACATGATGTAGGGGTTGGAACCAGGGATGGCTGATTGGTGCTTAGAACAATATCCATATATTTTCTGGCTTTGGACAAGATTTTTCAACTTCTCTTAAATGACGTAGTAATTGGGCAGCGAAGGTATGAATCCATACCGTTTCATAGAAGAACATGCTTTAATACTGCTGTGATGAAGGGAACAAGCTCCCAGAGGGCTTACAGCATCAGGCAGCATCGTTACAAAGATGTATGAAATTAAAAAACTGAGTAAAAAGGTCAACAAGTATAATGATTGGTGGCAGCGCTTTGGAGCAGCCGCAGGCACGTGATATATGTGGATGATATGGTGCATTAGTTAACAGCCGGTGACGTGGTAACCGCTCATACAGCTCAGAAACCTCAGAAACCTCAGAGGCTTCTTCATTCCATCAGACGGGCAGATGCACGAAGGCATCTGATGAAGCCAATCACAGATACATTAATATGAACAACACAACCTAAAGTCATCTGGTCTGTACTATAACAATAACGAGGCTGTGAGGAACAATAACGTAAAAGGTGGGTTTGGATTTTGCTCATCTGAAAACTGACATGTCACAGTGTGTTGGTCTCCGTCAGGGATGCATCGATACCACTTTTTTCAAACCGAGTACAAGTACTTACATTTGGGTACTCTCCGATACCGAGTACCGATACGAGTACTTCTCTGTGCCAAAAGACCCTCGTTAACAGCCAGCTGGAGGGTGTGAGCGACACACAGCAGGCTGGGGAGTCCCGCATACAAGGCGGTGCGCCTCGCTTTACAGCGTTTCCCGCCCAGACCTCGCTGCACCGTGACAGGGCTCCCTGCTCCCAGTCTAACTGTCGACCGGGACAGAATGTCCTCAGTGCGCCCCAACCGTGTCGAGCCGCAGCCCACGTAAAAGGCGTCACGGGTCTGGCAATGAGGTCCACGTCGTGCTGCCATAAAGTGGTATCGGTGCCGTTGTATCGGAGCCGTTTTGCGAGTACGAGTACATAAGCACAGTATCGGACCCGATACCGGTATCGGACCCGATACCGGTATCGGTGCATCCCTAGTCTCTGTTATGGTTCTTCCTCTCCCTCTGTAGAGGTACTACACTCAGTAATGCAACTGAATATTGGCTCTTTTTACTACAGGATCTGAGCAACCCGTAACCTGGAGCTTCCCATGACCTGAACCTGTAAGAACCTGTGAGGTCTAGGTTCTAGGTTCTGCCCCGTTTTCCACTGTGTTTTACAAAGCAGTAGGTTTTGGTTCTATGTAAATGAAAAGGTTTGGTAGGTTTGGTAGGCAGGTGTGCAGAGTGCAGTGCAGTTGCAGGACAGACAAAAATGAAACAGTGGCACCAACATAGATTTTCTTTTATATTTACATGCAAAGACTTTTAAATGTCAGATCCACGTACCGATCCAGATTGCATTGTCTGATGTTTTTATGAATTCAATTTAAAGCCCCTTCCAGCCAGTGTTACTTTCTCAAACAGAGGATGGGGTTGTGGTTAACAGTCAGACGTTAATTTGTTAACCATGGCAACTTGATTGCATCGTTTTTCTTCTTTCCGTCTCCTCCCGGCTACGTGGCCGTCTGGCTGCTGCTGCACAGAGGAGACACACCGCTGCACGCCGGCCTCAGCGCACCGCAGGACGGACAGCGGTGTTGCCGAGGTCCGCCGCTTGAAACGCAGTTTCAGGACATTTTGGAGGTGCACCGTCAACCGGTACCGACCACTCTCTCCTCAGCTCCAGCACCGACACCACATTGTGATTCATTTACTTGTCTCTTGTTTTCTCTGGAGGTGAAAGTTGTGGCCGGCAAACCCCCAAAACGTCCCGAAACTGCACTACAAACAGCGGGCAACATGTCTGCAGGCAGCGTCTGAAATTAGCACCCAAATGCGGGTAAATTGATGGCAGTGGTGGGTGAAATCATCAGGACATCCGCCTCTTTGGGAGACAGGGAAAATGCCAGTGATGGGAATAGAGAACCACAGTTGTCCACTTTCTTGGCATCGCATGCCTCTGTGATTATCAATTCCTCTTATTGATGCTTACCAACAGTTATGCATGCACAATGACGCATACGCATGCTGTATCATGTTTCAGTTTGTTTTGGACCGGAGACATAAAAGCACTCAACAGCATGGCGCTACTATACCTGAGGGGACGTACCCTATTTATACCTGATAATGAGACACTGTGAACAACAAATCTGTGTTGAAATCAGCAGGATGAGAGTTAGTAACGTTAGCTGTTAGCAGCCGTTAGCAGCACAGTCCTGATTGGATAAATAACGGAGATACTAACATTAACGGAGGTGCCATTGAGTTATTATTATGAGAGGTTCACTGTCTGCTAAGCAAAATGACTAATGGGTGAAGGTAAATTACAACGTTATTATGATGTGTTCAAATGTAATCTTGTAAAATGTAGTTTTTGGAGAGAAACTTGAATGAATCCAGTTGTTTGAAGGAGATGTTTTCACATCAATATAAAATAGATATTAGAGAATTATGACCTGTTGAACTTCCTAACAACTAATCACAGCAAATATTTAATTAATCATAATCATTTGAATTGTGTTTTTATGCAAATAACCACTATAGATGGCAATAACAAAGTACAGTACAGTACTGTGTACAGTACCCTAACTCCCCCAAAAAATAGGGCTCCCCAGAAACTACGGTGTAATTTGTACACTGTAATTTACCATGTATATAATGTTTAGCATGTAAAATATATCGAACATTGAATGACATCAGATCAAAAATGTTATTCCTTCATTTAGTGCAGAGATTTCAGAAATGGCAGATAAAATTTCTGAGTGGCAGACAAGTGAAAAAAGTTAATTTCAGAGCCTGTCTGCAGTGCACTGTGGCCGTACACCAGACCAGGGTGTGGCTTCAGCTACTTTCTGTTAATTTACCTCCAGCAGGAGGAGACAGTCAGTGTGTTGTGTTGATTCTGCCGGTGGGATTCCGTCTAATCTACTGCATTGATTGCACTCGTTCTCAGAAAACACACACACACCGTGAAAATAAACTCACTAAACTAATGTGGAGGAAACTAAAAAAAGTTAGGTAACGACACCTAATTAAGTTAGTTAGCTAACTAGAAAGACAAACTGACAGATAAACAGAACAGAGACTGTGGCCAGCGTGCGGCGGGGCGGCTCCTCGGTGCAGCAGCAGCCAGACGGCCGCCTCAGACAAAGTCAGTTTGTTGTGTTAATTCTTGTCTCATTTGTGGTCTGATTAACAGTAAATTCATCAAATTCAGTCCCATATAGCTGTTTTCCAAGCTATCGTAGCTGGTCTCATCTAAACTGGGATGGAAAACGTTACTGCTGACTTCACACACACACACACACACACACACACACACACACACACACACACACACACACACACACACACACACACACACACACACACACACACACACACACACACACACACACACACACACACACACACGTTTCGTCGGCCTTGCAATACTTTGGCGGGAACATTGTAGAGTATGGCAGGCAGACACACAGCTGACAACCTGGCAGCTAAACTAAATGATGCGGTGGAGACTAAAGTAGCTGCTTGTGTCCACGGCAACGCACGCAGCACCGTGGCAGCTAACTCACCCGGACTCTGTAGCCTGTTTGTGCATCAGGTTATCGTTGCAGCTTGGCGGCACTTCAACCTCAGCAGCCCTGTATGCAAGGCACTACTCCTGTTGGTTAACGTTTTACGAGTATAAGAGCACAGTATCGGACCCGGTATATCCCTATTTTTTTTTATTGTGTAGAAATGTATTTCTCTACACAGTTCTTGCACTTTTATTTCAATTTATATTATTATTATTATTATTATTATATTATTCAATTTGAAAATCTTATGAAGGAGTTGTCAATTTGCCGTTACACTCTTTCTTTATTCTCTTACTATTTTTGAAATCTACTTTACTTAAAGTTCAAATTAAATCGCTTTTAAATTTAATGCAAAATTTCAATGCAAAGCAAATTTTATGCAAAAAAGAGCTCCGGTGTTGGAATTATAATCGGTATCTGAATCAGGACACAGGGAAGTGAAGGAGCTTTTTTTCCGCCTGGTCAGTGACAAAACTCAGGTTCATGAACTCACACCCAAACGAGGAAAGTACAGAGGAAATAAAAGCAGAACCCGTGACGATGGCCACATCTCAAGTTACGGGTTGTTGTTCCTGTAGTGGAACGGGCCTAATTCAGCTGAGTATCTTTGTCGTGGTGGTCGTGTGGAGGTTTACTGCCATTGTTTTACCAGAACGTATCCATTGACACAGCAAGGAAACACTGGCCGTTCCTAACAAACACAGACTGCTTTTAGACGGACTCCCTTTCTCAACAACTGATAACATGTTTTCTCGAGCCGTGACGAAGTTCAATGCTGACTTGCAAATGAGTAGCTTCACATCATGCAGGTGTTTAGTGTGGAAAACCAGGGAGCCAAAGAATCTGCAGGTGACTGCACCAAGCAAGGCGGGGATGGGGGGGTGGGAGGGTGGGTGTAGGTAGGTACATTCCTTTAGGATGCTATAGCTGTCAGTCTGCCATCACACCAACAGGGCAAGCAACAAGCCACAGGCACAGAGCTGATTAAAGGGGCATTACGTCAACCAGAGTAAGCAATAAGGGAGTTACATTCTTAGACTCTGCACTGCGATGCATTATCCATTCCAGTTCTCAGAGGAGCCTCCTGCTAAGACAGTAGTCAGTATCTGACTGTTCAATGAGACTTAGGCTGGTACAGTGCAACTATGATGTCATCAACAGCCAAGTGGATGTACTACTCGATGGCTGTGATGGTAGTGTGTAACATGACATCAATAGCTGGTCGCTCAAGCTAAGTCTCATTCACAAACTGGATGCCCAGCTCACTGGTGACTGAGCATCTCCTGTGGTGTTCACACCTGATTCCAGGTCCAACTGCATGAACTGGTTAATGCTGCTGATCTAACCTCATGCCCACCACATGTTTTCTTCTTGTGCCCCTGGTCTAGTTAGAGAATTCTCCTCAGATAAAATGGCAGACGTAGTCTGGAAGTGAATAAATGCTGGAACTAGGCCTGAACACAACACTCTGAGGCAGCCCAGTGTAGAACTGGAATTTGGACCCATGCATCCCCGGTGCTTTAGGGACAGGACTCACCCAGTGTTGCCGCCGTCACACAAGGACGTGGCGAGCGTCTACTTGGCGTGATGCTCGTAGGGAATACTATTCTGAGGTTGGGGGGAAGGGAGAGAGAAGGCCCAATATGTCAAGTCAGAACCCACATCCTGCAGCAACCACACAACTGGAGAGTACGGTCTGAATAACAGCACCTCCCTCTAACAAGAAACACAAGGCTGGCGTGCTGGAACTAAGGAGTATCCAGACCTTCTTCTGCTGCCCTGGATCTCAGTTCTGTGTGAGGCACTCTCCAGTAATCAGACTAATGTCTAATGATCTTATGAAGCATCTTATGAGGACAAAGTTAAATAAACTTTAAAATGTAATTCTAGCTGCTACTGGTTACTGTAAAGCTTCCTCCTGTGTATTCAGAAGAAGGCTTCTTCTTCAAGCCTGGGGTGAGGTGGAACTCTCTATGGGAAGTACAGATTCCTTCTTTCTGCTCATGCTAGTAGCTTAAGAGACACTGGAAGAAGAAAGCTAATGCGTCTGCAGGACTGTCTTGTACCTGTGAGGTGGACATGCGGGACGTGTCCTGCCGTCCCGTTAGATCTGAGGATGACACGTTGACGGGAGCGCCGCGGTGCAGTCGCATGCTGACCTTCCGTTCACGCTCCATACCGGACACTTGTCGAGGGGACGTGTTCGCTGGAGATCAGAGATCAAAAAACACCATCAGCAGGGAATGATGATATGATGAGAGAATTCATCATATTCATGCATTCATAAATAATTCACTATTTGTATCATATTCCATACTAATTGCCTGACTATAGCTTTTGATTCAAATGCCTTAGTTTGTGTATTTTTTCACATCTTATTGTTTTATTAAAGAAAAGGAAAAAAACTGCATTATTGTGGTCAACTTCATATTTATATTAACTACATCTAAATAGTTTAATCTGCCAACATGAAACCCCCTACATATAACACAGTTCCATCATTTTACTGCTGACAGTCGGAACAAAGTGAACACTGTGAACCGTTGAATTCTAGTCTTGACATCTTAAATTCATGAAACACTTCACTGATGACCGGGACCATGCTGGAGTGGACTGACCTGTGTGTGAGGTGGGTGTTAGCGGGGTGGCCGGCGCTCCCTCTTGGGTTCCTCGTGGTCGTCCTGATGCGGCGGGTATCCCTCTGGCCCCGGGGTTCCTGCCGTGCCTCAGCCTGTCCTCCCGGTCCCGGCGCTCTCTCTCTGCTTCCTCTGCTGCGCGGTTGGCTCCCTGCGTACGATAACAAAGAAGCAACATAAAATAGGACTGTACAGCTGAGGCTGATGGGTAACCCACCTAAACACTCACTCTCCCACCTACCGCCCCCTAAGCTCTCTTCACAAATTTAACAAGTCCTTAAATATTGATCAGTTATTTTTCCAAATCCTCATGATGAACCACTCTTCACATCGGCATTAGAGATGTCACAGTGAGGAGGTTTTCCAAAACTCTTGACAACACCGGTGTTATCATGACACTGGATGCTTTACAAGAACCCTCAATATCTGTAGAGCGCTTACTGTGATCTGTACCGTTGGATGGCTGTGTCTGGCTGCTCAGGTCGAGCTTTCGCTGCTGGGCTGCAGGTTTCCACCCGGTGATTACCTCATTAACGTTATGGTTCCTTATTAGCACTGGGTTTAAATCCCAAACATCGCCAAATTGTAGGGATGCACCGATTTGTTGGCCCAACATCGATATCGGTACCTTGCTGACAGTGTCCGATGTTTATCTGTTGTATTACGGTGGGTTCACATCAGGAACGGATGCACCACGTCGTGTGAGCCGAAGCCCGTCTGTTCACACCAGAAGCACATTTCTCCACACCGCTCAACCAACGACTGCTCCTCTGATGTTACAGTCTTGGAGAAAGATCGGCATTGCTATGTTCGAGGAAAAATTAAGCAGTAAAACAACGGCTTCCAAGATTTCTTAAAAACCATCACTGCAGTCTGGATGGGAACGAACATCATGTGTGCGCAACGTTTCACTAGAAGCCTGTCAGTCTAACGAGGGGCGACGCAACACCAGGTAGGTTACAATGGGAACATCCTCCAGGCCGTGCAGCTGTCCGTCCCCCGTACCGGGATCCGTCCCGAGTGAGCAGCGTGCAGTAGTACGTCGGGGCTGCCGCATCGTAGATCCGCGGCTCCGTCGTGGGTCTGTCCAGCCTGGACAGCTGAGGCTGCTCCAGCAGAGCGGAGCTCTCCATCAGCTCCCCGACGGTGTTCTGCCGCTACCAGTCCTCTAGTTAATCGATTGCGGATGACGTCTCTCGGACGGATGAAAAAATTAAAATGAAAAATGCTAAAATGGGTCGCCAAAATACTTGGGCGGCCGTTAAAGCTAAGTAAAGTCTGTGTGTAGGAAACGCTGCTCATGTTTCTAATCGCTTTACGGTTGGAATTGAAATAAACAGGAATATATGATAAATATTGAGTTAATTGTTGGAGTTATGGAGAAGGGTTGGGACCATATACTGTAAGAGTAGGCTGGACTTCTTCACACTTCTTTTTGAAATACTCGTAATATTTATTTCTGTTGATTATTTGTTAATTGATTGTTTACTGTTCATTTTATTAGTTATTCTTGTTTTTTTTTACTGAGGTATTTGTTACATGTTCGAAATAAATAATTAATTAAAAATAAAGTGAAACAAAATGATTGTCACTGTCCACTAATATTAAACATGAATCCCAATTAGTGTATGAGCGTATGAAAATAATATGCAAGATAAGCATATTGTTTGTAATCATGAACGGCCGAATGGTGCGTCGCTTTAAATGCTACGGCAGCAAGGAATTGTGGGATGTTATTCTCTCGTTTCCTTTATTAAAGGATGGTCCAGTGTATCCTATGCTAAAGGAGATAATAAAGGAAGCATTGAAGCTCCTTTCCTTAACTTTTGGTGAATTCGAATGGCTCTTATCACGGCTGCTACTGAGGTCCTTCCGGATCATTTCACTCAGTTAGGAACCTTCCTAAGCAAAAAGGACAATTCGAACGCAACCCTAGTTTCACAGCTTGGTCCTAGTTTTGTGAGCCAGACCCATCACGCTGGACGGGTTCATTCGCATTAAAAGGACTGTTCCCCGCCTTTTTATTTTGAAAGAGGAATGAGGAAACTCCAACACTCGGCCGACCAATCGTGTCATTTCATCACTCAGTCTCTAAGTCAGTCACTCCGTAGGGCTGGCCCTCTGCGGTCCAGACAAAAACATACTTTATAACTACATATGGCTGTAGCCTTGGATGACATTCTTGACAAGAACTAATAAGGATGCTTTTACATCAATAGACGAATCTGGCGACCGCTTTGTGTTCCGCCATCTAACGGCGCCGCCATCACTGCGGTGGCAAGTCGTAGCGACTCTACTGTCTGCTAACTGGTGAATGCGGTTTCCAGCTGAATGCGTCTGTGGTTGCTCGTAGTAACTTACATAAGAGGTTGGAGCAGATAATAGATAATGTGATGCCGACCGAATGAGGTTTACTTTGTGGTCATTAGGTTGCCCTAGGTAGAGCAACTAACTTTATATTTCACAATAACGCTACGGTGAGTTGACTGAGTTCATTTATTCTGTGGGACCACTGCAGCTCATAGACAGTGTCTCAGCCAGTGTCCGAAATTAAAAGTTTGACTCACCAGCCAAAAGGACTGTTAGATGAAAAAAATCCACCGGCCAAAACAATAAATTGTCTTTTTGTGTCACATTTACATTTGTTTCAGTACATTTCATTGAGATATTGCGATATTATGTTGAATACAAACTTAGAGAAGAGACTAGAGCAATATTTAAAGCACAATAATTAAAATATATTGACAGTTAATCAATTCAAGCCTGAATACTAGGCTTGGGCGGTATCTATTCTGTATACCTTCATGACATTTCACTGGGTATAGGCTACCAGAGGTGGGATAAAGTCATTGTTTTGCAAGTCACAAGTAAGTCTCAAGTCTGTGCACTCAAGTTCCAACTCAGGTCTGGAGTCCTAAACAAGCCATATGAGCTCTTCACCAGATGTAACGTCATCCAACAGCAGAGTAACTGGATCCAACTGGTGCTCAGTAACGTAACATTAGTTCTTCATGGTTTTCTCCTGAAACTTGATTGGATGCTGTTGGATTGGTTCGAACTAAGTGGATCTGGGAGTTAAGTGTAAGATAATCAAATGCAAGTCCCAATAACATTTACTGGAAATAAAGAGTCCAGAGTTCAATAAAAAAACACCTCTTTTCAGAGATTTAGCAATAAACAACAAAAGATAGAAATTCAGTTTGTTCGGTTCAGTTCCGTTTTTTCCCCCACGAGTGAATCCTCCTCTCAAACAAATCAATAAAGGATCTCTCAAAAATTAAATAAACCCAACATCTCCGATGCTGTTGTTGCTCGCTTTGGGCTCTAACCATGGGCTAACCATGGGCTAGCCATGGGGCTAACCCCCTTCACTTTAATCAGCAGGTGGAACTTGGCTTGGGTCTGAGGAGTTGTAGCATTTATTCACCGACTAGCAGCCTAAACTGCTACGTTCACAGCTGTAACGTTACTACCTGAATACTCTCTCTGTTGAACACACACTCGTTAACATTAAGCACACGGTGTGTGTGTGTGTGTGTGTGTGTGTGTGTGTGTGTGTGTGTGTGTGTGTCAAACTCCGACACAGAGAGCAGAGGACAGAAGCAGCGCACCGTAACGTTAAATGACACCAGAACATGGTAGAGACCCTCAGTGTAATAACATGACTGACATGATTTTGGTACAAAGCCTTCCGAGAGTTACTCGCCAAACGGAAAATCTACCTGCATTTGGCGCTTGGCAGGTGTTAATTTCGGACCCTGGTCTCAGCCCACTGATGTTGTTAGCTATAACGTTAGCTAAGCAGTGTTAACCTAGCTGATGTTACTTGTTTCACCATGTCAGGCTAACGTCTGGCAGCTGAGACGTGCTCAGGTTCTACCTGAACTCCTAGATATCATTGTCATCAGTAATGTTACATAGAAAGTAAAAGTAGAAACTTGTACACTTCGTAGGTCAGCTTCCATTCAAAGGTGCTCGTATTGTCGGGAGACGCCACCGCAGTAATGGAGACTTGTTTACTCCCGGTAGTATTTTTTCTTTACATCAGTCGAACTACACAAACCACCCCCTCTGATTGAATGCTGTTTCAAAGGTTTTTCAACCATTACAAAGATAAAACCCTGAGGGAAAATGTAAATGACATGAAATCTATCAAATGCAAAAATATAGGCAAAATCATTCAATCCAAAAATATCATTTTGCCTTTTAATCTGAAATAAAATAACAAGGTACCAACACAGATCCCTGCCCACAAATAAAAACAGGTATCCACAAACAGTATGTACAGTTTAAGTATATATTGTAGCTGACGTTTAGACATTATGATTAGTACTCACAAACTTAAGCATGTTCCAGTCAAATACATAGTCATAAGAGAAGCCTTGTCTGTGGAACAGGTTCCTGAAGAGCTGTCGTAGGTAGGAGTAGTCCGGCTTGTCATCGAAGCGCAGGGAGCGACAAAAGTTCAGGTAGGTTGCAAACTCAGCTGTGACAGAGAGGGAGAAAACATTTCTCAGCTGATGGGAGGGACAGACTTTTCTTGATTATTATCTGTAAATATAAAATTAGGAATCTTTTTTAGAATAATTTAAATTGAAGAAAGCTTAAGTTAAGTATAAGTTGAGACTCACAGGGGTATCCCTTGCAAAGCACTTCAATGGGGGTGGACATTTTCTTCTCACTGATCCGTTCATACTTCTGCCTCTTAGTAGCAGCCTTAAGGCCTTGCCACGGCAACGAGCCCAGATTAAAATACATGAGAACATAGCCCAAGGACTCCAGGTCATCGCGCCTCGACTGCTCTGTAGAGGGAGACAACGGACAAGAAAGAGGATGAAGAGAAGAAAAAGGGTCATTGCTGCACATTACTGCAAATTACAACTTGAAAGTCACGGTTTAAGAAATGCAGTAATGTGTTCATGTCAAACAGGCCTATTCAGTGTGTTTGGTTTTTTACCAATCCCCAGATGTGTGTTGATTGAGGCGTAGCGTGCAGTGCCAGTCAGGTTCTTGTTCTCGCGGTAGGGGATGTGCTGGTGTGTGCGAGCATCACGATATTTTTTAGCCAGGCCAAAGTCGATAATGTAGACCAGGTTGCCCTTTTTGCCGAGTCCCATCAGGAAGTTATCAGGCTTCACATCTCTATGGATGAAGTTCTTGGAGTGAATGTACTCAATGCGACTGATCTGTGGTGGAGAAGAACAAAATAATTAGGTCACTACAGCATGTTAATATGAGGGCATTCAGCAAGCACCGGCTTAACAGCTGCACACTCACATCTGTCTGACATCTCCTTCTGTACACCACAGTCGAGTCACATTTTTGGGGGAGGACAAGGGCAGATTAATGAGACTAAACTTGATGACCATGATGTAAACCAGAGCAAACTAGTAATGCTAATTTTGATTGTTTCTCCTGACCCTCATTAACTGATCATTAACCGACAAGATTAGTGCCTTGCATGCAGGGGTACTGTGGTTGAAGTGCCTAACAAGCCGCCCAGCTGCAACAATAACCGACGCACAAACAGCTTAATCCATCATTTATCACCAGCTGCAGTATATGTGCAAAACAGGCAACGGAGTCCCCCGTTCACCCGTCTCACCCAGGAGAGCTGACAGCCACGATGCTGCGTGCATTCCTCCTCAGACCCAAGCCAAGTTCACATGTCTTGCCAGCTACCTGCTGATTAAAGTGAGGGGGGTTAGCCCTAAAGTTAGCAACAAAACCGACTTAGACTCACTTAAGGTGGACCAGCTATTCTAATTTTGGTGACAAGCTGCTCCTCAGCTTTTTTTTTTTTTTTTTTTAATATATATTTCTTTTAAATGTTTAGCTGGTGTCATTAAAATCGGCCTCATTCTTATTGTTGGTTAAATTATTAGAAATCCCTAGATCAAACCATTGGCCTTTATAATTATAAATGTGTTTCAATCATTTTGTTTTCATAAACAGTGCCTAAGGTTTTGGGGTGGCTGTGGCTCAGGCGGTAGAGCAGATCATCGATCGGTGGGTCGATCTCCGGCTCCTCCTGTCCTCATGTTTGAGTGTCCTTGGGCAAGATACTGAACCCCAGACTGCTCCTAATGGGCAGGCCAACGCCTTGAATGAAAGCTCAGTCCCCATCTGTGTGTGAGTGTGTATATGAGAGGCCAACTGTAGAGCGCTTTGTCCATTAAGGTAGAAAAGCTATATTTAAGTGCAGTCCTTTTACCATTATGTAGAGAACAACCACAGATGCAAAGATCTCTGAGCAGGCTACTCCCTGAAATACATTCAAGGAACCACTTTCTGTGGGAAAATCTCAATAATGGAAAATGCATCGATCTACTCTGATTCACCTATAGCTGTTTGAGCTGCACAATTTTCTTCTCACAAAATTGATATAATAGAAAAAGATCTAAAAATACTAGTAGCAAGTGAACTGCACATGTCTCAATGAGGTGCTTATATAAACACAGAAGCCCTTTCTGCTCTCATTTCTAGCTGCTCTGGATTAGTGGTAGAACGTGTGATACAATCTGAGAGGATGATGTGGGATGTGTGTATGCAGGGGTCAGAAGGTGTGTGTGTGTGACTGTGAATTACGTAGGCACTCTCACCATCTGATCAGCGAGCAGGAGGACTGTCTTGAGGCTGAACTTGCGGGAGCAAAAGTTGAAGAGATCCTCCAGGCTGGGCCCCAACAGCTCCATCACCATCACATTGTAGTCACCTTCTGCTCCACACCACTTTATTGTTGGAATGCCCACTGCAAAGACATGAGAGTAAACAACAATGGTAAATGTAGTCTAGGGAACAGCTCCTTCTGATGATGTATTTCACATTCTGAAGATCAGGCTGAAGGCAAAAATCCCCTTAAAAAAAGCGAGAGATGAGGCTGACTGCAGCAGCATCACTAGGGAAGATAAGCATTTGAAGAGGTGTAACTCCAGTGACTATTCTTTCTTTGCAGTCTGCACTATTACTATTTTCTATCCCACTCCTATTATTCAGGGTGGCAGGGGACAAGCATGCTGCGCTTTAATGCTATGTTCACACTACGAGCGACAAAAGCATCAAAACGGCCTAGTTACATTTTTGGCAAGTTGTTTAAGGCTGAAAAAATCACGATTGGTTGACGCTTCACTGTGTCACAGGTACGCTGAGAAAAAGTTGAGACCAGCTCAACTTTATTTGTAGCGCATCACGCAGCGACAAGTGTTGGGCGTCAGTTTGCAGCTTCATATCACTGGTTTCCATTGGAGATGGCTAGTAGCCTGTTGCTGTGTTGCCCGTAGTGTGAACACAGCATTTGGCGACAGTACTAGCAATCGAGCCACCATTCCATTCCACCACACACTCTATATTATGATTTGAAATTTATATTAATTTGTCCAATTCATTTTGGTTGCCTTAAATAGGGAGATTATATGGAAAAAAGGCTACAATTCAAGTTACAGTTTTCCCAACTACCTAAACTATCTTTCGTTTCACCCTCAGCTATTGATACACACTAGTGACTCCCTAAACCACCGTAAGGATTAATACATAGGATGACATCATTTCCAGTTGTGTGTCTTTACCCACGGGTGTGGCTTCAGGATCCGAATAGATTTAAAGCTATGAGCCGATTCAGTGGCCCTGTTCAGAACTGGTATTAACATGTGTCCTCAGTGATCCGATCACAAGTGGACAGCTTCAAGGTGTGAACACACTCAAGATGCATTGAAGACGCATTGAGATCAGATCTTTCAGACCACATTCAGAGGTGGCCTGGGTCACATGTGACCACATTCTTTTAGCAGTGCGTAGTGAATGTGTCCTGGGCCACATTAAGGACCGCCTACTCATCTGATGTCCCGCTGGGATCCGCGGGATCACTGAGCTCCTCGGGTGAAAAGACAGGTAGACACGCAAGAGCGCTTGTCTGCCTCGCATCATGGAAATGGCCTCTGTGCTCTACTGTATCCTGTCGGTACAACTGTATTTTATTCAAATATATCTTATCTATAGGCTACATATATAGATATGGTGGGGGCAAGAAATAAAGATAACGTAACTTATATGAAAAGAGGTGTAAATAAATCTTATGGACAGAGAGAGGGGTTGATGAAGAGATGGAAACTGAGCACACTAGGGCTGAGATGGAGAACAAAAGTCTAATGAGAAATGAGGATCCCAGTATTGTGAGCTGATATCTCACCTCCTCCTTGCATCATCTTGTAGATCTTGCTCTCGATGTGGAGCTGGGGGTGTTTGGTCTTCACACATTCCAACTTGATCGCAACTTCTTCACCCACGGAAATATCTGTGCCTGGAAAAGGACAAATGTCAATACACATGGCAGGTCTCCAGACTATAAGCACACGGGTGAGACGTACCACACTACAGACTATTTCACAGTTATAAACGTAAAGATTCCAGTCCCAGTTTTTTTCCTGTTGTAGTGTATGTTCATATAATATTCCTGAACTATTGCATTAGCAATAAGCCATGTGACAACATGATTAATATATTATGTGTGTTTATAACCAGACTGATGGAACCTAATGTCTGACAGGCCGTGTTCAATTTTCTGCTGAGCCGAGGACGGCAACATGAATGACATTTCAGAAGAGGTGGGAAGAGGCGCACGTTGTGTTTGTTTACTACAAAATGAGTGTGTTTTTTGAGGAGATGAGACGAGACGTGGCAGAGATAGTCTCAAAGAAAACTAAAACTATGCACAATGTGTCAGTTGTCCTGACAACTGATTGTGGTGCATCGTCACTAATTTATTTTGTGTTTATTGGGAGTTGGCAAACAAGCTTAGAGGACCGTTACTGCCACATAGTGGACTGGAGGTGCTACACTCTCATTCATGGGCTCTCTCTCATGCCTGGTTTATACTCCTGCTGCTGTGCGGGCACCTCTCAAACACGACAGCTATACATAACACTGCGGCAGATTGGATGTAGCATGTAATATCTTTTTGATTTGGACCCATGGTTTTCAAATCCTTTTTCAGGTCGTCTTTGATTTATTTGATAAACGTGATTCAATAGTTGCATAAATTTTGGCCCAACACAACTCCATGGCTGGAAAAACAATTATGAGTTGGATGATGAGGAGGAGCTGTTGTAACAGTTGTTGTAACAGATGTGAGGTACTTGTCTGTAAATCCCACCTCCCAGCTCTGATGTCCATTCACAAACTATTGCGGCGTCTGTGGTGCCTGGCACGTAGACACGTTTTTCAGGAGGTGCACGGCCAGGGTCTGAAAGCTGCTACAGTGGCAAAGAGTGAATAAAGTTAATTTCAGACCCTGTGCATGGCGCGTCTCTCCAGCTCTCTGCGAGCTCTACAAATCATCTCTGCGCAAGATTTTCTGCATAATTATAAATTAGGCATCAGTCTCATTATGTTTCACTCGGGAGCGGCTGGTGAGTCAGGTGCGACACCTAGTGGTACATTTTGGTATACCAGTCTGGTGCTGGTTTAGGCTGGCATTGCCACATCTTTCTCCACAGTGCTGGGTCAGCATTATAGAAAGGTCTGGTAATACCCAGTATCATTCTGGTATGGGGAAAAAACGCTCTGGCTAGTTTGAATTACTTTAAACCAATCACGATTGTCTTGGGCGGAGCTAAACACAGCATGCAGTGTCGGTCTGTATTTGAGGACCATCTTTTCCACATCCATTCTGACAGCTTACGTTATCTAAAGAAAACAAAGTGTTTTTTTTTCTTTTCTTTTTTGGTACTAGTAACTTCTGGGTGTATGTGCTGTGCCAAACTAAGGATGCAAATTTTTTATTTTGTTTCTAACCGATAACCGACCTTCGTTAACCGATTATTAACCGTTAACTGACCAGATTAGTGCGGTGCTATTTTTAGTGCCTACCAAGCCGCTCAGCTGCAACGATAAGCCGATGCACAAACAGGTTAAATACATCATTTATCACCAGCTGCAGTGTATGAGCACAACAGACAACAGTCCCCAGTTCACCAGACCGTTCGGACGCTGCGTGTATTGTCCCCGTAAGACCGACAGACCTTGTGTGTGTGGCAATGGTGAGTGTGGGGTTGCCGGTGGTGTTACAGCTGTGAACGTAGCAGTGCAGTGTGAGAACGGTTTATTTTAGGGTTGACCCATAAATTGGATTTTCATATTCATCGTGATATGAACGTGTGCGATGAACACATCGCAAAAGGCTGTCTGAAACGCGATGAATAAGAAAAATCATTATATTTAAGGATGGTTAACGAGCTCCGGGGCTAAAGCTGCATCCTCTCCCTCCTGCTCTGTGTCGGAACTACACACACACACACACACACACACACACACACACACACACACACACACACACACACACACACACACACACACACACACACACACACACACACACGAACTACGACAACTATACTCGTTACTGAAAGTAAATGCAATAAAACTTTGCAAGTGTAAAGCCAAGATACATTATCATTACACTTGTTCAACAAGCAAAACAATGAAACGGTTAAACATGGAGGAAAGCGGCGTTTCAATCTGCTCTATCCGCAGTCTCTCATCTACCGCCGCTATGTTTACACAAACACAGCGCGTTAGCTCGGCGGCTAACAGTGAATTGTAAACACGTGTAAGTTATTTAGTTGAGTTGTGAATGACTTTAGTTCCCTCTAGTAAGCCCTGTTTCAGTGTATGTGTCATGTTTAGTTTGTCATGTGTCTTACAGGAGGAAGGACTGATGTCTGTGTTCTTCAGCCTTTATAAACTTCACTCAGTATTTTGACGTCGGGAATATGATTTATTTTATTAACATGTTAGATTGTTTCCAGTGAGATATTAAGGAGTTTATATGGTGACGTTGCTGTTATAAACATTACTGTTGCTGCTCTATAAACAACATTTAGCCCAGTTATATTTAAATGTATGTATAGCTAATATGCTCACTTCAATATTTGTTTATTTATCGCAAGTTATATCGTCATCGCAATATTGAACAATGTTATTGCAGATTTTCCTCTCATCGTGCTGGCCTAGTTTATTTGACGGTGTATAAATGCTACAACTCCTCAGACCCAAGCCAAGTTCCTGTGTCTGCAACACCTGCTCAGACTCACCTAATGCCAGGATCACACTACACGCTATTTTTGATGGTTACGATGATCACTATGTCAGAATAGACGGTTGAGAGTTATAAATTCTTGTCGTGACTTGGCCGCGACACATGACAGACTACACGTAGGTCCCCTGTTCCGACAATACACACTCTCCCAGCCCCGCCGTCTTAATATACAGGCCTACCGGGGCTGAAGCCCCCCGGGCCCGACCATGTTAAGGGGCCCACGAGGCTCCAGGGGAAAACAATAAAAATATAAATCACAGGGAGAAGCTAAAGTGGGCGCGCAACGGGATGCTCCATGTGCAAAGACGCAACGGCGGTGGTGTTTTTTACTCCGACAAAACCTAGATTGAATATCGTACTTCAAGGTCCATCAGCAGTTGCTCTGGGAAGGTCCGATGACATCATTCTGCATAATAAGTATCCATGTGCTTCTGTTTACAGCTGTGTGCCTCTGTGCTCAGCCAGTCGAATTCACAGCCGTGACAGAACATGTTGTAGAAAGCAAAAAAAAAAAAAAAATCAAACATGCTGGACTTTCTATCGGGACGTTGTGAGGCATCCCAGACGCGGTGTCGGTTATCGTATACTATGACACACTACATGAGATAAAACGATCGATTGTCGCACATGACACTCATTTATTGCTCCCGATCTGAGTCGACACCCTACGACGGCCGTGTCGGGCTATGATCGGGCTGACATCGTGTAGTCTGAACTAGCCATAAGGTGGGCTGTTAAGATGGACCAGCTATTCTCCCTTTAAGTGACAAGCCACTCCTCTGAGTTTTACTTAACTTTTTAACTATTTTTGTAAATATTTCTTTTAAGTGTTTAACCGATAGCATTAATCGCTTCAAATTCTTAATGTTAATTAACGGTTAATTATTAACATCCCTATGCCAAACATGGTAGGCTTGAGGGACAGAGCCCAAGTTCTTGGTTCTGTTACAGTACAGTAAGAAGAAATCCAAGTTTAGGTCAAAAACAGAAACATGTCAACATCTAGACACCATTTTACAGGCTCTGTGACCAAGCATAAGAGAAGTCAACTCCTCCATCATCTAGTTATGACATGGCAAGATTAAACTAACTCTTGTAAATAACTATTTTCTGAGAAGTTTTCTAAGCCTGCATATCAAAGGCTGATTTGCCTGAGAGCTAACCGATGCCTTAATCAACTGGAAAAAACAGTAGGCCCAGTGGTTAGGTGATCAAAAAACAGTAGGCCCAGTGGTTAGGTGATCAAAAACCAGTAGGCCCAGGGGTTAGGTGATCAAAAACCAGTAGGCCCAGTGGTTAGTTGATCAAAAACCAGTAGGCCCAGTGGTTAGGTGATCAAAAACCAGTAGGCCCAGTGGTTAGGTGATCAAAAACAAAGTCACATGACTACTCCACAGTGAATCCCTGGCATACATACAGTACTGTGGGTGATAGAAACTAAAAGAAGGAACCTTGAGACCTGAAAGAGGTGGTGATTTGGGTTCTGGTAGAGACACGGTCTGTTTAGCAGATCTGATAGTCTGTTGTTAGCTGCTGTCATCCTCACAGCTGAGAGACAAGCTAGTGTAACGTTACACTTCAAATGGAGCTTAAGTCTCCTCCACGGCAGAGGGTTACTGTATGGGTTCACATATCTGGAACGTTGGTGGACGACGGTGTAACGTTAGCGGCCAGAACATCAGGCCACGTCGGGATCTCCGCGGTGCTGGTTCAGTGGTGATGTGGTGATGGTTCAGTGTCTCGACTGACTCGACTGATCATAAGACCGTGAAGCTAACGTCACGTTAAAACAACTGCAATGTCGGCTGGATCTGCTTAAACCAGCTCAGCTCTCAGTGAGCTGGTACCGTTACACCTTCATGGAACCACTGTATGTTTGTACAGCAGCAGTTGAAGTAGCTAGCTGTCTCACCTGTCTTTTCTATCATACCTGCAATGTCACAAAACGGTCCAGGTGACGTTATTTCAACCCACATCGCCTTGTTCGATCAGTCCTGTAGCTAGCTAGTGCACTGGGCTCAACAGAGGTAATGGTTAGCGTTGAGGATCAGTAACTAGCTAACTGAGGTTAATATGAACCTAATGCTGTCTGGAATAATACATGTTTTAACAGTAACATAATAATCCAGAAGAGGTCATAACGGGGGACATTTGGTTGGTGAAAGTGAGGACAAGTTGAAGACAAACTGTACTCACCTAAATAGATGTCCCCGAAAGATCCACTTCCGATCTTCCTGCCCAGTCTGTATCTGTTCCCCACTCTCAGCTCCATGTCGCCGTTAGCAGCCGTTAGCAGCCGTTAGTTTTACCGTGTATTGCTTCGTGTTTCTACCTGCTAGTTTAACGCTGCGGATCCGTAATGTTCAGCTTTGGACCTCTTGTTTACGTCCCTCGGCAGATTCCAGCTCTCTTGACTGCTTTACAACCTCCTTAGTTCACAGTCCCCCGCCCCCCCACAGTCCCACTTCCTCCTGGAACAACGAACATTTCACCATCCCTTTTCTATCTTTGCCAGGAACGCAGACCGATAATATCGATGTCGTCCGATAGTGTGAAGCGCCTAGTTTATGTTCTCCGTATTTTGGGGGTCATTATTGCCCCAAAACAGACGGATGGAGACGGATTTAGCTGATAGACTTAACTCCTAATCGGGCGCAGCTTCACTCCACTGGCGGATCTTTTCTTCCACCGTCAAAGTTGCTGTACGCTGCTGACGTCACTTCCCCTAGCAACTACAGGCAGAACAGCACAGCATCGTGAACAGCACCTTCAACAGCACCATGTACAGCACCATGAACAGCACCATGTACAGCACAGCACAGCACCATGTACAGCACCATGAACAGTATATCAGCCAGAAGTTGGCCATTTGAAATCATTATGCATATGGAAAAATCCTGATAGCACCCTTTAGTTACATGCATATTTAGAAAGCATGACTTACACCTTGAGGTCACCTGGATCTCTTGTGACCACATGATTCACAGTTATTGAAGAAGAGTGGGGCCACTGCACATTAGAATACATCAATGCCTAACATCATGGCTGCTAAAGCCTAACACAATGAAACAGGAATTTACTGCTCAGTGGATTATACGTTGTATTTTACACATTGAGGCTGTTGGCTTTAGCAGTACAATGCCAACGAATTAATGAAAAAACATGAATAGGCTACCAAGTTAAAACAAGCAGGTTGTATTTGTAACTGATTGTTCAATTATCCAGGCATAATAAAATATAAATGTTATCCATTGTAAATAATAAAAGAAGACAACATTAAGAAACATGCATGAAAGGTGCATCGGAGCGACACTGACCATGATGTTAAGAGACCAAGTCAACAGTATTAATAACTCTATTGTTTATTTATTATAAGTATTAATTAAGTAAGGGATAATGTACAGCGAGCCGGATGCATCGGGGTGCAGCATCACCCCGAAGGGGATTCTTTCACAACAATGACCGGCTCGCTGTACATTATCCCGCTTATTGCACGGCTACTTACTGAATAAATCAATAGTTTGACACAAAAACGGTCCGCCAGAGTCTGACATCAGACCTGCGCACATACCAACGGTCTGTTATACGTAGCAACAGTCTGTTATACATAGCAACTGTCTGTTATACATAGCAACAGTCTGTTATATGCAGCGACGGTCTGTTATACGTAGCGACAGTCTGTTATACGTAGCAACGGTCTGTTATACATAGCAACGGTCTGTTATACGTAGCGACGGTCTGTTATACGTAGCAACGGTCTGTTATACGCAGCAACGGTCTGTTATACATAGCAACGATCTGTTATACGTAGCAACAGTCTGTTATAGAGAAATTACAGACTGCAAAACGCCGTGATTCAGAATCGAGTATTCAACACAGCCGTGTAATAATAGCTACAGTATGTAAAGCATAATATGGCAACACATACATAAACAGCGTAAGACACACACCCAGCCTTACATGAGTGATCACAGACTGATTGAACCAAACAAGAATGAAACCTATACAGGCCCACAGGATGCATATGCACGTTTTGAACATGCCTGAGCTCAGATTAATACAAAAAGTGTGTGGTTTTGCACATATTGTCATATTGTTATGGAAACAGGAGTAACTGAGCAGTAAGCAAGTGTCGTCTATAGTGCAAGAATTGAAAAAAACAACATCTGGGTCCTCAACTGTGCCACAAATTCCTTTTGTAGCCTATCGTAAATAAGCAGACGTGGCAAAAAACGGCTCTCTGCGTTTCATATGAGATTGTGTTTACCAAAAACAACTGACCCCGATTTCCTATGAATGGAACTCGATGTGCTGTTGGCCAGACCGGTTTTGATTGAGATGAGACAGGTATATCTTGTGTGTTGTTACAGCATTTATAATCCACAGCATTCACACACACATTGTCCCTAATACTAATGACACTGTATTCAATTATGTTGAAAAACCAAGGTAAAAGTGTTGGTTGTTGGGTTTATTACACAACTCCAGCACTAGAATGGGAAATAATCATTCAGCATCACAGTATCAGCTCAGAATTTAGCATCTAGTATTTTCCAAACATACTTACATAATACATATAATACATGACAGACTTGTTATTATTAATTCAGTATGATAGATGATTAGGTAGCCTATAACAATGAGAGATGTGTTATAGGTAGCTGAAACATTGTTTTTAAAGTGCCATCACCTTGTCATTTCCTTTTTCTACGCTTGAATTCTGTTTAGATTCACATATAAAGTCAGAGGAAGAGACAGACAGACAGACAGACGAGGTCCTACTCATATCCAAGTTAGGCCAGCTCCAGCTCCCGAGCCACACCCACTGATCTGAGTGGAGAATTTTCTGATTGGCTGCATGTAGACCAGCCTCGCAGGATTTTTCTCATTGGTTGCCTGCAGGCCAGTCAACACAGCACCAAGGCAGCTCACATGGCAGACCTGTTGTTCTACAGATTGGGTAACCGGCCTGCACGTGTAGACCAATGCTCTGCATGTAGTCTGTACTCTGCCTTCACATGCTGTAGGAATAATAACTTCACAGTTTAAGACAACCACATAGAAAGGATTTAACTCCAGGGATACAGTTCCTGGTGATCATCTTCAGATTGTGACGTCTTGGTCGAAATACTCTTTGTACCTGTCAGCTGGAGAAATATAATTTAGTTTAAACAGCAAACATTACAGTGTTCATACAGTGTAAATACAGACGTTACAGATGTGATTGTAGCCCTATGATGGACTAGTGACTTGTTCGTGGAGTGTCCTGTTTCCTTCCCATATATCCTGTCATAGGCTCCAGCTGGTTGTAGTATTTACCTTGTGTAAACTGGAGTGGAGTGCTTTCAGTAATGGAGATCATATTACTGAGGCTACACATTATTCTGATTGATGAACAGAATCAGGCTCTCTTGGTGAGGTGTTTAATGTGGAGACTCGAGTAAAGACTGATCCAGGAACAAAATACATGCTGACTTTCCAGTAACTTTGGATTTTAAAACCAGTGAAGACTTTAGGACAGAGTGTACTCTGTGCTGGTTGGGGAGCTGCCAGAGTTGAGGAGGTTTAATCCAGTCATTATAGGGTTACTGTTCTCTATCCCTGCATCAAAACAATATCCAGACATGTGCCAACAGAACACAGGATTCTGCTCTCATCACACGTGGGTGGCTGGCATACAGCATAAGACTTTTTTTTAACTTCAAATATTAGGCATGAACATTATTGTATTGAATTGTGTTGTACTAACTTTTAGATTTCCAAAAATATAGGTGGTCTTTTACATTATGTATTGGATTCTGAATGTGTTCCCCAATTTGTTTTATTAGTGTCGAAAATTGTCAAATTCATTACATTTTGTATAATTATTTTTAATCAGCTGATACTATTTTCAATGTGTTCCATTGAGATTTTTATGATTTATCACTAATAAAGCCTTTTTATTTTCACAATTTTGAATGTCACCAAATGATATAGTGTCACAGGATGAACCACTCCACACCAGGATTTGTCAATCTAAAAACGTATATTGTGCATTTAAAGGTAGGGTTACTAAAGATTTTAGAGATTTTTTTTGTTATATTAGTTTAAATTTCCATTACATCTCAACAGTAATAAATAAATTAATGCTCTGACAAAAAAGGTAACTGTGGCTGTCACAGGACTGTAATAAACCCGTCCTATCATTTCATTCGACCCAAATTAAATGATTGGACGGGCTACCTGCCTGCACTCTGCCTGTGCACTCATTGCGGAGTCTTCCACATGCAGCTTGACAGCTGTGAGTATAACAATAGCCCTGTTCACCCTTCAAGTTCATTATTATATGTTTATGTTCGTAATAATAAGTGTGGAGTGTGCGTGCATGCACATGAGAGTGGAGCTAAAGCGCGAGAACAAGCGCGGTGTGTGAGTGAAGGCAAGCATAGGAGCAGAGTACAGCAGAGACTCCGGTCCTGGAGACCAAAGCTACGGTCTCCCCCGCGTCCTCCGACCGCGGCCAACACTGTTTAACAGACGGGCTTCACTAGATACAACCAAGAGGTTTTGGTGAAGCACTGTAGTTTGTGTTGGAATCTGAGTCTGAACAGCGTAGCCGCATGGAACACCGACCAGCAATGATTTATACGTGTAAGAAGTTACAAACAGTCCTTTTAAGGCAGAGTCAGTGATCTTGAGAAACTAGAGTACACTAAATTAAAAAAATGATCCAACCAAAAAAACAAGCCCAGCGTCGTCAACTCTTCTCCGATGACAATACGTAGCAGCACGAAGTCCAAAAGTCCCCAAATCTAGTTAGGGATACACTAATGAATAGGGGTGTCACAATTTTGATTCTACATTAGAAGTCGATCAAAATTAGCTTCTGATAGCAGCCATCAAAATCAAAAGCAGAGTTGTCGATTCTTTTTTTTTTCTCTTCATCCCCTCCTGCTCGCGTGTGTCAGTGCGTTTTTTCTTTTTCTCATTTTCTCCTCCTCTGGCTACAGCAAGCTGGAAATATGCAGTGGGGGCCAAGAGCATCCCGGTGCAAGGTTCCCCTGCTAAGGCTAGTTGATGTGATGTGATTGCTCAAAGTGGCAGCTTGGGGCACTGGTATCCCGGGGCCGGATGCCTCAGCTAGAGCAAGCTGCTGCGATTGCTGAAAGTAGGTCGCCTCTGGTGGATTGGCTGCTGTGGCTTCAAGGAGAGGTCAGTGATTGCTCAAAGTGGCAGCTGGGGGGCGCTGCATCCCGGTGCTTGATGCTTCGGCTAGAGCGAGCGGCTGCGGTTATATTGTGAAAAATAACTAAAGCTGTCAAATAATTCACTGTTTTTTGTGGTCTTGTTTTATCATCTCATTATCAGGATTAATGTTCTCATTTTGTACAAAACTTTATCACGTTTGTAATACTACTAATAATACTGCATAAACACTGTTGCTGTATTGTAATTATGACTGTGTCTGATTGACTTTAAAGTATTTTACATATGTAGGCTACTCTAAAACGTTACATTATCTTTAGGGATAAACCGATACCACTTTTTTTCAGACCGAGTACAAGTACTTACAATTGGGTACTCGCCGATACCGAGTACCGAGTACCGATACGAGTACTTCTCTGTGCCAAAAGACCCTCGTTAACAGCCAGCTGGAGGGTGTGAGCGACACACGGCAGGCTGGGGAGTCCCGCATACGAGGCGGTGCGCCGCAACCGGCTCTAGGTCGGCTTGGAAAGGCTCGGGGCGAAGGTGGCTCATGGCCGCAGCTTTACAGCACTCCCCGCCCGGACCTCGCTGCGCCCCTCTCTCCCTGCCGGGGAGGGACAGGACCCCCTGATCCCGGTGCAACTGTTGACTGGGGCGGACTGTCCTCAGTGCGCCCCAATTGCGTTGCGCTGCCAGGGCGGGGCTCGGCCCACATAAGGTGCCAGAAGTCCTTGCGATGTCTGCAACCCACCCGACCTGTCTTGAAACACGGACCAATGAGTCTAATGCACGCGCAAGTCAGAGGGTGCAAGCTAAACCTTGTGGCGCAATGAAAGTGAGGGCCGGCGCATGCCGGCTGAGGTAGGATCCTGGCCCAGCGGGGTCGGGCACACCACCAACCCGTCTCACCATCGGGGAGGTGGAGCGTGAGGACCTGAAAGATGGTGACGAGAGGTTAACGTCATGCTGCTGTAAAGTGGTACTGGTGCCGTTGTATCGGAGCCATTTTGCGAGTACGAGTATAAGTACATGAGCACAGAATCGGACCCTAATTCTCTTCTATACGTAGCCCAAAGACAAACATAAGCGATAATATAAACAGCAGAAACCCACTGCTGTAGACATTCACAGTCTTAGCTCCGGCGGTAGGTGGGGAACTGGATGCCCGGCAGCAGCGGTTTCTCTTCCGGTCAACAGCAGAGCTTCGCCCCGCTGGGAGCCAACACTGACACTACGCTGCTGGAGGCCCAGGCCGTATTGTTCACATGGACCGCCAAAATCAACACAAAATTAAAGTTCCTTGTAGTAGCTTTAAATCACTGCAGAATAGTCTGTTCTGATGGTTGTACAGCCGTGACAACAACCAGGTGACCCGCCATGCTTAAACTACAACGCTTCTCATGGCTCCATGAATCTCTTTGCGGGTTACCTTTGATACACAACCTCAAAATAGAGCCTTCATCCCCCCCGGACGCCCCTAGAGAGGTCCAGGCAAAGCCCCAATGTCTGTCATGTTTACTTGTATCGCTCTGCTGGTCTGAGATCACATCCATCATCTGTTGAGTAATAAACATCTGCATGATTGTGTATGGATCATGAAATTAATAAATGCATAAGTTAGTAAAATATGTGCTACTGTAGGCTATGTATGGTTTTTTTATTAATAATTATGAGAGGGGTGACTTTTTTCTTTTTGCTTGAGCACCTGCCCCCCAAAATGTCTGTGCACGGCACTGGTTGGGCAGAATCTAATGTGATGTTATCTCAGTTGACCCAGTTTGTTAGCTTGCTTCCATGGCTGCAGAAGGCTGTGTTTATGTGCCAGTTTGTTTGTGGCAATGAAATGGACAGTGGACGGGATCACACCGACCATAACAAAAACAGACGTTCAGGACCAGAATGGAAATTTCACAAAAGAACATACTGTAGCTGTAGCATTGTTGTCAGAGGAGCCAGTATTTTAATTCAGCATGTTCCCTTAATCTCAGATGACATATCATGATCATTTTATGATTTATTACAGTAAATATATTACATATTGGTCTTTTAACAGCTAAATGCTGATTATTTAGGAATTTTAAATCCAAAACCGTGATCCACTGATGAGAAATACCTGATGCTGTGATTATGATTCCGATCATCTCAATGATGTCTTCAGCAATTTGAGTTCAAACTAAGGGTGACATCTAGTGGACGTTTGGAAGTCGTGCAGTGAACTGGTGATAGTCCTGTAGGAAAGTCTCAGCTGGAGTCAGTGTCACTGAGGATTACAGATAACTGGTGAATATGGGAGTGAATGTAAGTATGAACATACAGTGTATAAAATATGTACTACAATAAGCAAACTGTACTGTGCTGCTCTTCAGTTCTTGGGGATGATAGGGATTGATATTAGAACTTACCTACCAATAACACTAAATGGTGATTTATTTGCAGTGTTTATGCATTATATACATAGATATGTGTACAGGTGAAACTGATGCAATATTTATTTTAGCTTTTAGTGTTCACACATTATAAGAGAGATGGATGTATAAGTGACCGAACCAACTGAAAATGTGAGGAGGAATAGATTTATAGACCTCCCTCTGCACCTGCTTTGAACTATGATTTCTCATATACATTCTATTACTTGCCGAAAATAAACTATTATATTAGGCCACTTCAATAAGAAGTTGATTGATAAATCCTCAAGTAAAGAAAAAACTGGACTAGTGATGGGAATTCCGGGTCTTTTTAGTCAGCTCAGTCATTTGGCTCAGCTCACCAAGAAGAGCCGGCTCTTTCGGCTCCCAAACGGCTCTTCGTTTTACCACTTCTGTCTTTTATAATTCAGCCAAATTTAACGCTGTTTTGACCTATGATTAGTATTTGTGCACATATATCACTTAAATTATTCAATATAATTATACTAAACCTTATAATTTCCAGAATACCATAATTTGACATGCTGCTTCGTTTCCGACTGTCACTCATCTTGTCTGCTATTCGCGCACCGCATTCCTCTCTCTTTCTCTTGTCCTCTCCTTCCTGCTCTGTACCTGTAGACCGTCAGCACACTGCGCACCCCCGCCCCTCCCTGCTTGATGGTATGATCCTTGTCTGTCATCACCTGATTGGTCGCACAGACTTCATTAACACAACATTCAGTCACAGTCAGTGCATGGAGTGCCCGTGCAGCGGAGAAGATCGTCCTATCATTCTGCCTTGAATTAATAAAAAAAAAAAACGGCTCTCAGATGGGTGCCGGCTCTTATCGTTCACTTAAAAGAGCCGGCTCATTCGCGACCGACACATCACTAATCCGGACCTAACTCTGTTAATTAGTGAGCCCACTCGTGTTACACCGGGATGCTAGTCTCATACCCTAATAGATGTTTAAAAGCAGGGGTTATGTATGACTGCCTCACTGATCATGCTATATTCTATTTGGAAAATTAAACTACCCAAACTGCCACCCAAATTAATTAGTATTAGACAATATAAGAAAATATAGATCAATTTATCAATGACTTAATTTCAATTAATTGGGACCAAATGTGCAGGATACTTGGGACTTTTTATATTCTGAATTCACTGAAGTTATAGATAAACATGCTCCCTTTAAAACGACCAAAGTCAAGGGTAGACCTCTTCCCTGGATAATTTCTGATCTTATAAGCATCTTCAGGCAGAGAGATAATGCACTCATGGGCCACATTAGAAAATCCAATGATCCTGCTGACTGGAAGGAGTACAGACAGTTGAGAAATGTGAGCAAAACTATGACCAGAAATTCCAAATCAGATTTTTATTATAAAGAATCTTTGGAACAACTTTGGAATAAAAACAAAACTATAATTAATGTATGTGATAAAACATTACTTAATCAGTTAAAAGGATATTTGGGGTGTTTCTCAGTGGGGTTGTATGAGGTTCTTATCCATCGTAGGTGTATTACTACAGTAGATGACGGTCGGCGTGCCCCCGGCTCAGAGAAACAGACAGTAGTACCGACACCGGAGCAGAGCAACACAGTGCTGAGGACGAGGACGGCAGAAAAATGTATTTTAGACAAAAAATTGATCCGTTTAAGGGTACGCTATATTTATTGTAATGCATGATCCACTCTTAGTTACTCAAGCATTTAATTAGCATTTCTCTGATCGGGTCTGTTCTGCCATAGCGCCGGATCCTTATAATGCTGGTGATTTTAACAACAAGGCACAGCTCCTATCGAGGTCCAGAGTGCCATTATTCAAAGAGAGTAGAGGTCCTGGGTTAGACGGCACTGAAACCATCCATCCATCCATCTTCAACCCCCATGGGAGGCGTCCAGAGGGCATCCGTACTAGATGCCCGAACCACCTCAACTGGCTCCTTTCGACGCAAAGAAGCAGCGGCTCTACTCCGAATCCCTCACAGATGACTGAGCTTCTCACCCTATCTTTAAGGGAGACGCCAGCCACCCTCCTGAGGAAACCCATTTCGACCCCTTGTACCCGCGATCTAGTTCTTTGGGTCATGACCCAGCCCTCATGACCATAGGTGAGAGCAGGAACGAAGATTGACCGGTAGATCGAGAGCTTTGCCTTCCAGCTCAGCTCTCTTTTCGTCAAAACAGTGCGGTAAAGTGAATGCAGTACCGCCCCCGCTGCTCCGATTCTCCAGCCAATCTCACGTTCCATAGTCCCCTCACTCGCGAACAAGACCCCTAGGTACTTGAACTCCTTCACTTGGGGTAAGTACTCATTCCCTACCCGGAGTAGGCAATCCATCGGTTTCCTGCTGAGAACCATGGCCTCTGATTTAGAGGTACTGATCCTCATCCTGACCGCTTCACACTCGACTGCAAACCGATCCAGTGAGTGCTGGAGGTCGCAGACCAATGATGCCAACAGGACCACATCATCTGCAAAAAGCAGCGATGAGATCTTCAGCACACCAAACTGCAAACCCACCTCCCCCCGACTACGCCTCAATATCCTGCCCATGAATATCACGAACAGGATTGGTGACAAAGCGCAGCCCTGGCGGAGGCCAACCCCCACCGGAAACGAGTCCGACTTGTTGCCGAGGACCCGAACACAGCTCTTGCTTTGGGCGTACAGGAATTGGATGGCCCTGAGAAGTGCCTCCCTCACCCCATACTCCCGCAGCACCCCCCACAGTATCTCCTGGGGGACCCGGTCATTCGCCTTCTCCAAGTCCACAAAACACATGTAGACTGAAGAGTGAAGAGCTGGTCCGTTGTTCCACGGCCAGGACGGAATCCGCATTGTTCCTCTTCGATCCGAGGTTCAACTATCGGCCGAACCCTCCTTTCCAGCACCTTGGAGTAGACTTTACCAGGGAGGCTGAGTAGTGTGAAACCAGATGTCTCTAATTATCGTACCACAGTCTCGTGTACCCCCTTTCAGTGGTGTAGTGGAGGGTATACACAGGTATATGGGGTATACCCTCTTTTTCTGGTGGTTTACACTATAACCACCTATGAACCAAAAAGCCATTTTAATATATAGAGTATTAATAGTTTTCAGTCACGTGACTGGCCCAGAGCCTGGAGGGCAAAACCAAGCCCCCAGGAAGAGCACAAGACTGTCAAATCTTTATTTTTTTACAATCAAGTGTTTAGATCACCTCTCAAACGAGGAAAAACAAAGATATATGGCAAGTCTTAGGCACATGTGACCCATATACAGTACCTGCTGCGGTATTTTAATCATTTAAGTGGAAGTAGACAACTTTTCAGCTATCTAGCAGGCTAGCTAGCTTATCAACTCCTCGGTCACAAGAGTATCTAATAACTTTAACCACTTCTCATTTTAGAAACGTCGCCGCAAGAAAACCTCTGAATTTATAGAATATGTGGAAACATCAAAAATGACAAACATTTATCACAGATGGAACTATTTTAACACAGAGCTAATGATTACAAATGTTGCATTCAGTTGTATTTGGAGTGTTGTGTTTGCACAATAATGTCACTACTCCATGCTGTGAAACAGGGTTTGCATAAACTGCAGGCTTCAGTTTACACTAAAGAAAATACAATTAACTTCATGATTTGATCATCTGGTGAAATGCTATTCTGTCAAAATGTGTGAAGAACAAAAAGATGGACTTGGGTGTGACAAACAAAACTGTTGGCTTTGCACATAAGAAACATTTCACTCAGTCATGCAGCACACACCTATGTCTACCATACACTAGGAGACTTTGAAAAGACTTAAAGTAGCAGTAGGCAGTATATTTTTGGCATCATTGGAAAAAAATCCCATAATAACCTTTCAGCATATTGTAATCCAAATGTTCTGAGAGTAAACTAGACTTCTGCTCCTCCTCATGGCTCTGTTTTCAGGCTTTAGAACATCTAGCCTGTGACGGGAGACTTTGACCAATCACAGGTCATTTCAGAGAGAGAGAGCATTCCTATTGGCTGTGCTCCGGTCATGTGACCAGAACTTAGCGTTCCTTCACCAGATTTTACAATGGCGGCGTCACAAACTTTCTCATTTTACAGCTAAACAGTACACTACAAGATGATTCTGAGAACATCTGAGGAGAGAAATAGACATTAACGTAACAGAATATTGATTCATATTTGATCAGCGCTGCCTAGTTTGACCGTTTGGTCAGAGTTCGCGAGTGATTGACAGCCGGCTCTCATAGACGGCAGTTGGACAGCAGACCTCAGATCAGCTCTGACTGCTTGTTTTCCTCCGGTCTGTGAAATCTTGAATCTTTGCTGCTTCCTAGCGCCACATAGTGGACACAGGAAGTGGTACAAAATCACACTCACACTCTACGCAGGAAATACCATGTAACTCGTGAGCACAGTGTCCGATAGTCACGGAAAGGCATGGTGTCATCCGCTGTCCCGCCAGTACCCCTGATGTGCACAAGGGGCGAGGAACCGTTCTTCGCTGCTTGCAGCTTTAATTTTGTTATTATAATTAAAACTGGGAAAAAAAGTTTGGAAACTTTTGTTTGATGGATTATTTCTCTGTTGTTACAATGCTAATGGTCATTGTATTTTACATCGTTGGAAAGCCTGTTTATTTACCTTCACAATGATGTCCAACTTGTAAGGATCATGCATTTGTGGGATGAGCAGCACAGCTGATTATGTGGGGAGCGCCCAAGAAAAATTTGCCAAAATGCTCTGCCAATGGTAAACAGTGTATTCTCATAAGGCTACCAGGAATGTGGGGGAATGTCATGTTCAGTGATGAGTCCAGGTTCTGTCTGCCAAAGTTGGAGGGCAGGGTCAAAGTATGGAGACGACGCGGAGAACGCTATGCTGATTGTTGCACCGATGGAGTAACAGCTTTTGGTGGGGGCAGTGTCATGGTGTTGTGTGGCATCTCTCTCACTAGCAAAACAAGGCTTGTCATCATTGAAGGCCATCTCAATGCAGTGAGATATCAGGATGAGATTCTGCAGCCAGTGGCGATTCCATATCTCCACAATCTGGGACCTAACTTCATCCTCCAAGATGACAACACTTGCCCCCACAGAGCCAGGGTTATCACAGACTACCTCCACAATGTGGGAGTAGAAAGAATGGAACGGCCTGCCAAGAGTCCAGACCTCAACCCAATTCAACACTTATGGGATCAGCTTGGGCGTGCTGTACGTGTTAGAGTGACCAACACAACCATGCTGGCTGACCTGCTGGCTGACCTGGTTGAGGAATGGAACGCCATCCCACAGCAACATGTGACCAGGTTGCTGACCAGCATGAGGAGGAGGTGCCAGGCTGTTGTGGCTGCGTATGGATCTTCCACCGCTACTGAGGCTCCTGACGGTGGATTAAATGAATAAAGTGTAAGGTAGCCAATATGTGTTGTTTGTTCCTTGTTACTGACAGAGAGTTCAATCATCCAATCCACCAAACAACTCAAAACAAGAGTCAATACCAACAGGAGAATACACTGTTTACCATTGGCAGAGCATTTTGGCAAATGTTTCTTGGGCGCTACCCACATAATCAGCTGTGCTGCTCATCCCACAAATGCATGATCCTTACAAATTGGACATCATTGTGAAGGTAAATAAACAGGCTTTCCAACAATGTAAAATACAATGACCATTAGCATTGTAACAACAGAGAAATAATCCACCAAACACAAGTTTCCAAACTTTTTTGTCCCGGTTTATTTTTGTTTTTGGGAATGGATCAGAACACAGTAAACCCGACCACGCCACATCAGGCTCGTTAGATTTCTGATTGCAGAATTCCCCTCAGAAGTGACAATGAGCCACATTCATAAATGTTTCTCTCATAAAGGTATCAATCATTTTCTCTGCTAAAATGATCTATAAAAAGTCAACGCAGCCACTAGAATATTTAGCTAACTACTTTTAGACTCTCAACATTACTCTGCCATAATTGCTTAAATGTGCCAACAAATTGATGTGATTTTCTGAAATTTAGATTTTTTTTAGACTTGGGGTCTGTGTCACACTGCTCTTACTAACAGGATGACCCTTCTCCTCTAGGTCAAATTAAAGAGGTGACACTATGCTCTAATTTTGAGTTTGCATTTAGGGGATTCAGACTGCCAAAAGGGAGCGTTAGCAGCTTTGATCACTATGAGTGTGAGTGTGAGTATGAGTGTTAGTATGAGTGTGAGTATGAGTGTTAGTATGAGTGTGAGTGTTAGTATGAGTGTGAGTGTTAGTATGAGTGTGAGTGTTAGTATGAGTGTTAGTATGAGTGTGAGTATGAGTGTGAGTATGAGTATGAATGTGAGTGTGAGTGTGAGTGTGAGTGTGAGTATGAGTTGCTGGCTCAAATGTAATTACACAATTCCTCTTGCATGCTCCAATGCTCACAATCTAATCCTGCTCTTACTAGTGCATGCCTGTGCGTGTTGACTTGCAGACTGAGTCAAATCTATTTGTGCCCTCGCAAATCTTTTGCCGTTGATATACTTCCATCGCTGCAGGGGACGAGTGGAGCTGGTTCAGGTACCAAACAACAAAACGTGTTGTGTTACTCCCTGAACCGTGACAACATGACAACACTGACATGCTATGGTTAATGGATCTGACAATTTTGTTTTGTCAATAATCTGACTAATCGGCTCGTATCCACACCTGAGAACAATGTCACTCTGGTCTAAAAAAGAGGCAATATGTTATTATTATTGTTATTGTTATTGTTATTTAGGTGCTCCATGAAATGCTTTGGCAAGCCAACAGAACATCCTTCCTTCTCCCACACAGCACTCATCTGTTTCTCCTCCTCTGTGTTTCTGTTTTTTCCCCTTTGTGTTAGAGTTGTGCTTAGAGCTCCTCCTCCTCCTCACAACCATTAAGCTTTGCTTTCCTTCTTTCTCTCCCTCAGTTCGCCACCTTTTCCCCCCTCTTTTATACTCCTCCACTTCTTGCTGACACTGTGTATGTCCTGTGAGCGAGGAGGAAAAGAATGACCTGAAGGACAGACGGGACAACAACCTAAGGGGAAAGCCAGACGTTTTTCAGAGGAGAAAATACTGGACTATAACGGCAAAAGTAAGACTCCTCTACTTTGCAATGAATTTTCTACAGAGGAACAATTCGGAAACTAGCTGTGGTTTGTAGCATGTATATATTAAAGATACTGAATCAGACAAGACAATCCAGGCTGGCATCACGTTGTTCTTCTTGTTGTTGTGCTCTGACATACAGCTGGCCTGCACACACACACACACACACACACACACACGCACACACACACACACACACACACATACACACACACACACACACAGAGCAAAGCAAAAACATTACACTTTCACAATACATGTCCAAATACACAGACTCAACAGAAACCGTAGGATAAATCTTTCCCAGATGTCAGACCTTGAATGCCCTGTGTACTTTTAAACAGAACTGAACCCTGAACTTGAAATCCTTACACGATTAACGATTAAAATCACATTTATACATGAATTCATTCCAGTTTGTGGGACAGCACATGTTATGATCAGATGCTGCTGTGTTAGTCACAGTAGATAATAATGACTGTTTTAGCTTTGTGGGATTACAACACAGCTTTGGCTCAGCACCAACCTCACTGTGCCAGAGGGTTCTCACTCATTTTCATGTCAACAACCAAATATCAACCCCTCCCCTTTTGACATCATTACAGTGATTTCACTTTCAAAACTTTACATAATGAGCCCAACGTTTATGAATTAAAAGGCCTAAACAGCAGACATAGTGCATGTAAGATGTGCAAGTCCGATCTCTGTATTCTTTCTGAGGTGTCTATGATAAATTGTGAAATAGTTGGTGCAGCAAAGATATTGTACAAGATTACCGACTTGCTCATCTGATCACCGTTATTGCTTGTGTGTGTGTGTGTGTGTGTTTGTGGTTAGGGATGACCATAATTAACCGTTTAACCGTTAGCTCACATTAAGCATTTTAACCGATTATCGCTATCGGTAAAAACGGTTAAAAGAAATGTTAATAATGAACTCAAAAACTGAGCGTCTCAGAGGAGCGGCTCGTCTCTTTAAGGAGAAAAGCTGGTCCACCTTAACAGCCCACCTTAAGAGGCGGAGCCGGAGTTGCAGGATACAGGAAGTCGTCTCCGGTCTCTGTCTCTCTTGAGCGGAGCGGAGGAGTTGTAGTTTCGTAGCATTTATTCACCGACAAATAAACTGTCCA
Source organism: Sebastiscus albofasciatus (assembly GCA_916701655.1). Taxonomy (NCBI): domain Eukaryota; kingdom Metazoa; phylum Chordata; class Actinopteri; order Perciformes; family Sebastidae; genus Sebastiscus; species Sebastiscus albofasciatus. Next base: position 13,570 of record CAKAOI010044529.1, on the reverse strand, counting down.
CACACTGCTACACCTACGTTCACAACTAGAACGCCACCAACAACCTCACACTCACCACCAACACACACACACGGTCTGTTGGAAACTCACTAAAGTTATGCAGACTATATGTGCGGCAGCAAGCACGAAGCCTCCAGCAATGCTAGAGCTGCTAACGTAGCACAAATACACACTGTCTGTTGGAAACTCGCTAAAGTTACACCGGGCAGACACACAGCTGACAACCTGCTAAACTAAACTAAATGTGCGGTGGAGACTTTTACTGGGAAAGTGGCTGCATGTCCGCGACACTACCCGCAGCATCGTAGCTGCTAAGTTAACGCTCCCGGACGGTGAACTGGAGACTCCAGTCAACCAATATCTGTTGTGCTCCTGCAGCTTGTACACCACTGCACGCGAGGCACAAGTGTTGTTGGTTAACGGTTAATAATCGGTTAATGAAATTCGGTTATCGGTTAAGAACATTAGTCAAAATGGGCATCCCCAATTTGAGGTGAAGTGGATGAACTTGTTACTACAACAATTGTATTCAACATGGTGGTTCTTTGATCAATCCATGCAAAGCGTGATACAGGTAACTAGAGAATTTTACGAATGGACTGCTTGTAGTTCAACGCCACTCATCCCCACATATCCTCGGACTCTCTGATAGCTCCTGTGCAGTAGTGCTACATTAAACAGTGGCCATCCATCCAACGCATCCATCCCAGCTCGTCGCCCACTGACGCTTTGTCAGACCCCTCGATGTCACTTTTTGCTTGCAGTAGACACGTGCTTCATGTTGTGAATTAAACAAAAATGCTTGCTTAGGTTTAGACAACTGAACCACTATAGTTAGGTTTAGGAAAAAACTACATGGTTGGGCTAAATGGTTGAGTGAATTAGCTACCTAGCAAGCCAGCTAATGTTGAAATTCATGTTAAATTGAGGTACCCCTATATATTTTTATTTTCATTGCAAGATGAGGAGACTGAGGAGAGATGCTGGACAGTGCTGGCGAGCTAGCCAGATGTATGGTGGACTGAGACAGCTGGAAGCTCCACTTGAAAGCCCGTCTGAGGACGACCCAATGACATCAATTCCGATAGTTGTGTTTTCACTCTTTCCATCCACCACTATTGGCTTTGTGTTATCAGTCCTACTTGTATTAGCTATTACAGCTGCTAGGCTAATATTGTGGCTGCTTCTCTCTCTCTCTTTCTCTTTCCCTCTCTATCTCACTCTCTCTCTATCTCTCTCTATCTCTCTATCTATCCCCCAGCCGGTCTTGGCAGATGGCTGCCCATCCTGAGCCCGGTTCTGCTCCAGGTTTCTTCCCTGTATTAGGAGAGTTTTTCCTGGCCACAGTGCGCTTGGTGGATACTGTTGGGTCTCTAAACTATGGTGTACGGTCATTGACCTGCTCTATACATAAAGCATCTTGAGATAACTTCTGTTGTGATTTGACGCTATACAAAAATAAATTGATTTGATTTGATGTTGTTCAACACAAACAAACTGACTGGAACCAATTCACACAATGTCATTACCACAGAGATATATATGTTATCTGGTAATTACACTGGAACCTATAGCCTCAATTTAACAACACACACACCTAGCATAATCATCGTGTAATAATATAGTATTATATTATAAATATATTATTGTATAACACACATTTTGCTTACGTACTCTTTGAGACACTTATCTATAACATGATGCAAACTCAAACACAAAGATGAAATAAAGAACATAATTACATCATTTGACTAAATTATTTTTAATACACTCTGTGCCTTTCTCTGTGACTCCTCACTGGTTCTTCTGTATTTCCAGACTGTACTGTGGATCATTCGTTGCAACATTTAACCAGATTCTCATGTATCACTGCTTGATACGTTCCCCCGTTTAGGGTCCAGGGGATGGAGGGAGTAACGATAAATTAAACCCAGGAAAGAGAGACGGGCAACGGATGAGTGCAAACAAAATCATACAATTTTTTAACAATAAATGAAAACATGTTGAAAATGTCTTAAATCTACTCTCTAACAGAAAACGTTACTGCCAACTACAACCATAAACACACTTTATTCACTGCAAGGAAACCACTGCCGACTCTGCACACACGTCCACCACTGACGTAAACCACGCAACACACAGTCTGAACGCTGCCGTCTGGCCCACTGGCCCCGTCTGCTCCTCTCTCCCGGTCTGTTATCTGCACGGCCCTGATGGTTACCAGATCCAAAAAGCACATGGTGTTTAGTGCTCACTGATCACCTCATGCCTTACACTGGTGTACATGTCATCCAACAATACAGCTGCACAAGCACCTCACATATTGGGTATTGAGTATTGGGTCCATTCTGTATCCTCCTCACACACATGCAGATCTTTAAATCTCTTCTTATAGGAAAACACTTTAATGCTTGGGATCATTTGTGTGTGCATTGTCTCTGGTGCATAGTCCTTATTGGTCTGTCGCTGTGTTTGCTGCAATCAGCTAATAATGCCCCAACACCGTGATAACAGCCCGTCTTCATTCCCAGGGCGTCAAATATGATGCTTTATCACTGCCATCAGCTTGTGATACCGCAGCACAAGGCACCCTTTAGCACCAGTATGTGACGCACCGAGTGTTCCATTAACTACAATGTAAATCCATCGGCAACAGGAAATGCTCAGAGAAAGTGCTGTGGTGGCGTAGTTTAAAGGGACTGTTTGTAAGAATCAGAAATTGCTTGTTAACAGCGACACCTGTGGCCATTAAGCCAACGAAAGTGAGCGTCCTGTTGCTTGCACTCGCTCTACATAGACATGAAGGAGCATCGCTCAAAACAGTGAGGAGACACACGTCAGCTAAAAGCACAATATCACTCTAGATTTCAGCTGCTTGGCAGTAATGTTAGCTGACCAGACCAAGGTCTCTCCATGAATCAGTGCTAATCCTAGTGTTGGCTTTTCCTGCCTCAGCCTCTCGACCGCGGCCGGAGGGAACAGGGGAGACACCGGAGTTTTGGTCAGAGACGATAACGTTTCTCTCTGAGGAGCCCCGTCACTTCACAAGACACGGGAAACCTCTGTTGGTCTGGAGGAGCTGCAGCAGTTATTTCTGTACAAACGTCCACTGAACATTCACTAGATATTCTCAGAGCTAAACTAACTCTTCTGCAGTGTGGAGTGTGCGCGCATGCACGTGAGGTGGAGCGAGAGAGCGAGTGAGAACGAGCGCGGTGTGTGAGTGAAGGCAGGCAGAGGAGCAGAGTACAGCAGAGACTCCGGCTCTGGAGACCAAAGCTACGGTCTCCCCTGTGTCTTCTGACCGCAGTCAGGGGGCTGGAGCAGGAAGAGTTAACACTGTTTAACAGATGGCCTTCACTAGATACAACCAAGAAGTTTTGGTGCTTAGTGCTGTAGTTTGTGTTGGAGTCTGAGTCTGAACAGCGTAGCCACAGGTGAGCACGCATGGGACACCGACCCGCAATGATTTATACGTGTAAGAGGTTACAAACAGTCCCTTTAAAGAGTGAAAGAGACTCACAGGGCATCTGGGAGGGGAGGTGGATGGCTCTAACAACACAAGGCTTTCATCCAGGAGACCGCTGTTTGTGTGCCTTGCGTTAAGTTCCACTTTAACGTTACAATCAGCTGTTCATTCGTGTCCCATGTTCAATGTCAAGTCACGTTTTCACTGTACGAACGTAGTAAATTTAAGTCCAACCATGTTTGGTTTTTTTTACTTTTATTTAAGTGTTAAATTGAAGTTTGTTTTTCCTAAACCTTTCTAAGTGGGTTTGTTGCCTAATCCTAAAGTGTTTTTGTTTAATTCACAACATTAAACACGTGTTTACTGCGACCGAAAAGTGAGGGGTCTGACAAAGCGTCAGTGTTTGACGAGTTGGGATGAGAACGTGTTGGTAATTACTACATGTGCTGTTATGTTGTCACATAAAGATAATCTATAATCACTTATTAAATTACTGTTAGGTATCTGTCTATGATGCGTATTAAGGACCACTGTTCTTATGTATTGTAGATGACCACAGTCTGTGTGTGGGCCCTGCTGCTCCTCTGGGCCTGTTCAGTGGACCCCTACCGGACCCCCTATGATGAGAGAAAAGATCCAGATCCTAGTCAGGACCACATGGAAACAAAGAACTACCACCAACATGCCAGGTACCGTTCAATCCAGCTCGTCTGGTGCATATATTTGCAGTTCCATGTATGCAAAATGTAGCCAGCACAACTGAAATATTTATGCAAAAACTACAGACTGACAGCACCAGTGTTCATTTCGCAATCAGCAAATAGCCACTGTATAGCCACTATTACACTGCTCATTGACTAGGAGACAGAGTTTACCTACTTATTTTTTCAACACTACACCACAGCGAATAAGTTACTTTGTCTCACCAGATATTTTTCATTTGTGTTCAAGGTTCAAGGTTCATTTATTGACATTCTACAACACAGGGATGTACAATGAAATGCAGTTGTAGTCCCTTATTGCTGCACAAGAACAGGACAAAAAGAAATATTACTATATATATAATATGTACTATATATATAGTATTTTTATGGTGGAGCTGAGGAGTCTCAGTCTGAGGAAAGAAGCTGCTCTTGTAGTCTGGTGGTACGGTAGCGGATACTTCTGTATCTCTTGCCAGACGGCAGCACATCAGGTTCTCTGTGATGCTAATTCCCAGGATCATAATGTTCACTTGCTCCACCTCAGTTCCACTGATGTAGACATGGGTTTGTGTCTCCTTGGTTTTCCTGATGTTGAGCAGTAGGTTGTTCTCTGAGCACCACTCTGCAAGATTGTTGATTTCCTCTCGATATGAAGTCTCATCATTGTTTGTGAATCGGCCGATGACGGTGGTGTCGTCCGTCGGTTGCAGTCATGGTTAGAGCGTGAACAGGAGGGGGCTGAGCACACAGCTCTGGGGGCTCCGGTGTTCAACACTAGAATGGAGGAAGTGTGACCACCAATCCAAACTGACAGGTCTGCTTGTGAGGAAGTCCAGTATCCAGTTGCAGAGTGTGGTACCCAATCAGTTTCAGATTGTATTGAATGCTGAGCTGAAATCAACAAACAGCATTGTGATGTAGGTGTAGTTATTTTCAAAGGCAGTGGAGATGGCATCCTCTATGGACAGTCCCATCTCATTCCCAGGGCGTCAAATACCAATGCTTTCTCACGGCCATCGAGTGATAAGTTTCACTTTCACGTTACAATCAGCTGTTCGTTCGTGTCCTGTGTTCACAACATTCAGTTTCAATTTCTATCTTTAACCCCACTTTACAAACGTAGTAGCTTTAAGCCCAACCATGTTGTTTTTCCTAAATCTAAGTGGTTTTGTGATGCCAAAGGGCCTGACAAAGCGGCAGTATGTGACGAGTTGCGATGAGAACGTGTTGCTGTGGATCTGTTGGCTCTGTATGCAAACTGGTGAGGGTCCGTCTTTATTAACAATATAACGCCATAAATATAAATATATAAAGTCATTTTATACTCACCGATGCACCCCAAGGCTAGAGCTAGCCTCCTAGCCACTGTAGCCAGTCTGACTAATCGATAACAGAAAGACTTGTATTATTTTTGGCATGTTTAATAATAAAATGCAATCATACATTAATAAATCTCCATGTTGCGGAACATTAACCAGACATACGTATATGGCATGTTATCTATTATTCAGCATAAATTCTTTGAAACGTTAAAGGGACTATTTGTAACTTTCAGAATTGCTTCTTAACAGCGACACTTGTGGCCGTGAAATCAACGAAAGTCAGCGTCGGGCTCGCGCTTGCTCGCTCTAAATATACCTGAACGAGCATCGCTCAAAACAGTGAGGTGACACACGTCAGCTAAAAGCACAATATCACTCTATATTTCAGCTGCTTGGCAGTAATGTTAGCTGACCAGACCAAGGTCTCTCCATGAACATGATTTAGATGTGATCCTAGTGTTGGCTTTTCCTGCCTCACCCTCCAGCGCCCGCAGGGAGACACTGGCAACCGGAGCCTCTCCTCCGCTGCCTGCTTGCATTCACTGACACAGCGCGCACCAACAGAGGTTTTCCGTGTCTTGTGAAGTGACGAGCCTCCGCAGAGAGAAACGTGAACCGTGACACCGGCACCCGGTGTCTCCCTGCGGGCGCAGGAGGGAGACGACAACGTTTCTCTCTGGAGGAGCTGCAGCATTTATTTATGCCCAAACGTCCACTGAACATTCACTAGATATTGTCAGGGCTAAACTAACTCTTCTGCAGTGTGGAGTGAGCGTGCGTTCACGTCTAGAGGTGGAGCGAGTACGTGAGAACACGCGCTCTGTCTGAGTGAAGGTGAGCAGGCAGAGGAGACGAGGCTCCCGGCATACGCGAGCGCACATACGTGAATGGAATTTGCAGTAAAACTATATCAGGTGTAATCAATACATAAAAACACACATTGTCAGATTATCCGTTATAGTGAGAATACCCCGTGAGAATACCCCGATGTCCATCATATGTATGTCGGTAGGAACCGCTTATGCCACAATGATAACAGGTTAATGTTTCAAAGAATTTATGCTGAATAATAAATTTGCCTGGTACGCCTGGCTAGGCTAACAATAGCCATGTTAGCTTAGGCTAGCTCTATTATTAGCTTCAGGGTACATCAGCAGGTATCAAATTACTTCATATATTTATGTGCTATGTTGTCAACTAGAATGGCACTCGGAGAGCGCAGGGCCCCCCCCTCTCCGTGCAGCTTGCGCCATCAGCCATGTGTATTTGTGTTTATGTTGAGATCAGCTGTACGTAGCGGAGCATCGTTAAACACTTCATTCAAACTGGACAGAAACAAAGTAAAACTTACCTAAACTGTCGCCGTTACTCTTTCCAACAATCACCAAGTGTGCTTTGATCCAACTCAACTGGAATTTAACCGAGTTTAATGTGAAAAAACGCAGAATCAACAGTCGCTCCCCTCCCCCCACTCTCTCTCTGTCTCTCTCTCTGAAGGAAAGAGGCAGGGTCATGCGTCATCAACGCGTCATCAGTTACACTGCGCATGTGTTATACCCTGTGGTTTTAATGCTCAGGCTGATCGGAATTCTTAAAAATATTCCTGAATCCGGATCATAGGACAGTCGGACATCCGGACAGTAACATGTTGAACATGTCAGTGATGACATCAGTCTGCTGGTTGACATATTTTGTGAAAAAGTTAGATTTTAAGAATAATAGACTGAAAAGACTTGTGTAGGTGAAAGTTATACAGCAAGTTTGAGCTTATATAAATAGAGAAAAGCTTCCATTTGACTCCTTGGTTTGGTTGTGCTGTATGTGAAGGAGTAGGGAGTGTCGAAGATGCTGCGACCCAGGAGAGGAGACTCCCCATCAGTACCAGCACTACCCACAGTACCAGATAGTACCACAGATCAACATTACTCTGCTCAAAGGTAAGATCAAGCAGAAAACACATTATCTAGAGCAGAGCTGTAGTCAAGTCTTATTTAATCTAGTCAGAGTCAAGACCGAGTCCTAAGGCAGTCGAGACCCGGTCAAGACTGAGTCCAGAGATAATCGAGTACTGTTCAAGAACATGATCGACAATAGTGCCTTTCCAGTGATAATATAGTGATCTATAAACAATATTGATCTTCTCTCTACATTAAACTAATCAATACATAGAATTCAGGTTTGAGGACCGTTACAGTCTAACGTAAACCTTGAATTTGATCCAACATTTGCTACTGACGTTTCTACCTCGTGACCGACTCCCCCACCCCCAATATGCTCACAAGCAGGGACATTTTCATTTTCAATTTATTTATTGAGATTATTATTTATTCAAATAGCCTGGACTCGACCGGAGTCGACCGGACTGGAGTACTACAGCCCTGATCTAGAGTTTAGATTTAATATATTGTATTGGACTCATGTTGAAAGCTTCTATCCATAGAAGCGGCGATTGTGGTGATAAATGGGGTTCCAGTGGTTCCCTGCATGAACACCGGATGAAACACAGGTGGATGCAGACAGACAGGATGAGAAAAATAATGTATTTTTTGAACATTAAAGCATGTAAACATGTTCTAGTAGAATAATAAATAAACATATGAACCTGAAATTGAGCGTGAAATGTCACTTTTAAAGGGACTGTTTGTAACTTCTTACACGTATAAATCATTGCGGGTCAGTGTCCCATGTGCACTCATGTGTGGCTACGCTGTTCAGACTCCAACACAAACTACAGTGAAGCACCAAAACCTCTTGGTTGTATCTAGTGAAGCCCGTCTGTTAAACAGTATTGGCCGCGGTCGGAGGAAGCGGGGGAGACCGTAGCTTTGGTCTCCAGGACCGGAGTCTCTGCTGTACTCTGCCTTCACTCACACACTGCGCTCGTTCTCGCTCTTTCGCTCCGCTCTCACGTGCATGTGAGCACACTCCACACTGCAGAAGAGTTAGTTTATCTCTGAGAATATCTAGTGAATGTTCAGTGGACGTTTGTCCAGAAATAACTGCTGCAGCTCCTCCAGACCAACAGAGGTTTCCCGTGTCTTGTGAAGTGACGGGGCTCTGCAGAGAGAAACGTTATCGTCTCTGACCAAAACTCCGGTGTCTCCCCTGTTCCCTCCGGCCGCGGTCGGGAGGCTAAAGCAGGAAACACAGTATCAGCATTGATTCATGGAGAGACCTTCGTCTGGTCAGCTAACATTACTGCCAAGCAGCTGAAATCTAGAGTGATATTGTGCTTTTAGCTGACGTGTGTCTCCTCACTGTTTTGAGCGATGCTCCTTCATGTCTATGTAGAGCGAGCACAAGCGCCAGCAACAGGACGCTGACTTTCGTTGGCTTAACGACCACAGGTGTCGCTGTTAACAAGACATTTCTGACTCTTACAAACAGTCCCTTTAAGACAAAAAAACCCCAAATTATTTGAAAAGCCTCATCATTACAGATTGTATGTATGCAAACTAATGCAAATAGAAAAGCATGCTTTGCCTGTAGGTGCTGGTGGTTTTACCCCCACCACATCCCTGAGTGTGACTCTTTCTGCTGCTCACAGGTGAGAAAGGTGCTTTTGGTGAACGAGGACCTCATGGTAAATCAGGCAGAGCTGGTCAGACAGGTCCTCCAGGTCCCAGTGGCATAAAGGGCAGCAAAGGCAGTGCAGGCCTCCCGGGTGAGCCCTGCAAGTCCTACTTTGCAGCCTTCTCTGTTGCCCGTAAAAAGGGTCTACACTCCATTGACTACTACCAGACACTGGTGTTTGACACAGAGCTGGTCAACCTCTACGGTCACTTCAACATGTTTACTGGTAAGTTCTACTGCTATGTGCCTGGCATCTACTACTTCAGCCTGAACGTGCACACGTGGAACCAGAAGGAGACGTACCTGCACGTAATGCACAATGAGCGGGAGGTGGTGATCCTCTACGCTCAGCCCAGTGACCGCTCCGTCATGCAGAGCCAAAGCCTAATGCTGGACCTCGAGAGAGATGACCAGGTGTGGGTTAGGCTCTTTAAAGGCGAGAGGGAGAACGCCATCTTTAGTGACGACTTTGACACTTACATCACCTTTAACGGACACCTGATTAAGCCCAAAACTGAGTTGTAAGTAGGAAAAAAAGGTTGTATATAATGTCGTTATTTTTATACCTAAATATGCTCTTAAAATGTCAAATTAAAGATCATAATTTCAATGACCAATTACGTTTGAATATCACCAGGCCAATCACAACACATCCTCAGGTAGAGACTGTTAGCTAACTAACATTCCCTCCAATGTACTGACACAAAATGGATCGGTACCAGCACCAGTAAAAGCTCTAAATTATGTGGTGAGGAAATATGACCTGAATACATTAATATTTACTTGATATGATCAGAAGTGGGCCTTAAAGGTCCCGTATTGTAAAAAGGGAGATTTTTCAGGTCTTTTATAATATAAGGCAGATTTAAGTGCTGTATAAATACTGTTAAACTATCAAAACGCTCAATATACGGAGATATACACACAGCCCGTATTCAGGAACTGTGTGTTTGAAACAAGCTGTCAGGATTTCTGTCCATTTGTGATGTCACAAATCTACAATATTTAGACCATTTCACAGTTTTAAACATAAACATTCTAAATGTGTCCCAGTTTATTTCCTATTGCAGTATATGTGAATGACATCAGCTGACAGGAAGTAATCATGGACCCAAACTCTCACCTAGCAACGCAATTCCATTGAAATTCCATTGAAATGCACTAAAACGGAGCGTTTCAGACAGAGGGTGAATATGGGTATATTCAGGCAGACAGTATGAGGAAAATGAAGTTTTTTTTTAATATTACAGCATGTAAACATGTTTTGGTAGAAACCCAAAATAGAAGTATGATCCTGAAAATGAGCATGACAAGGGACCTTTAAGAGAACCCCTGATCTAGAGCTCCATGATCTCGTCATAGACAACGGTTTATAGAAAACCAGCTCACCTAACAAACTAAAACTAAAAAGTCACACAGTGGACCCGATGCAAGAACAAAGTTTTTCTGAAGTGGCAGTGAATAAGTGGAGTGATTTAAAATCATTTGTGGCTATTTGTTCACCCATTTTCTCCTATTTAGAAGGAAAATGATGTCATTGTGCACTGAGCTGCCTCAGGGTCTGTATGCAGGTCTGTATCCAGGATCATCCTCTGTTGCAGTGTAACATCACTACTGTAGGCTATAATATTATCCCCACTAATAGCTCTGACGGTCTGATGATCCCCACCCATATTGGCTTTAGAAAGAGTTTTTAGTGTCTAACTTCATGTCAAGCTATTTTATTTAGTGTCTGCTGACTTCCAACAGCAGAACCTGAAGTCCTGCTGTGTGTGAAATTCTTATTTTTAATCTTTAGTGACACTTCAGTGACTGCAAACTAGGAGTAGATTATGGTAATGATGAAATCTCACGAACCCACACCTCTTTATGAACAGGTGGCACTCATAGGCCTAAAACAAGCCATTTACTACAAGTTGGTCCAGAGACTATCTGACTTGGAACACTTGTACGAGCAAACCTCTCCAGCCACAAAAGGCTTTATCCAACTAAGTAACAGCTGAAAAGAGCTGATCAGTCGTGTGAGTTAAATGTTTGCTACGTCTAAGGCACTTCCTTATCCCATGTATCAACTCTTTTTCTCAAGTTTTGTATAGAATTCTGCTTCTGCTAAATCACTAATAATTTTACAGTGTTCGGTGTCCCTCATTAACCCTGCTGCTTCCTGTTGTTGAAAGAATGTTACTACTTGTGTCCTCATCTCCCTCCTCGGCATGAGAGTAACCATTTAATATGAACTGGTGGCACATTAGATTTGGGGCGGCTGTGGCTCAGGGGTTGGAGCGGGTCGTCCACAAGGTTGACAGTTTGATCCCCGGCTCCTACTATCTGCATGTCCAAGTGTCCTTGAGCAAGACACTGAAGCCTGAGTTGCTCCCCGGGAGCTTCACAGAAGCCCACTGCTCCTAATGCTGAGGAGGGCTTAAAGGTCCCATATTATAAAAAAGTGAGATGTTTTCTTATTATAAAGCAGGCTTAAGTCCTATATAAACACTGTGATAGTATCGAAACACTCAATCCACAGGGAGATACACACAGCCCGTATTCAGAAACTCTGCATTTAAAACAAGCTGTCAGGATTTCTGTCCATTTGTGATGTCACAAATATACAATATTTAGACCCTTGACACAGATTTAAAAGTAAACATTCTAAATGTGTCCCGGTCCCAAAATGCGCTAAAATGGAGCGTTTCAGACAGAGGGTAAATACAGGCATATTCAAGCAAACAGTATGAGGAAAATAATGTGTTTTTGAACATTACAGCATGTAAACATGTTCTAGTAGAAACACAAAATACAAGTATGAACCTGAAAATAAACATGATATGGGACCTTTAAATGTAGAGGTCAAAATTATTTGTATGTATGTATAACCTGTGATCAGCCAATCACAGGGGTTAGCTCATGTGATTGGCTGATAAGGAGGGAGACATCTGATTGGCTACAGATAACTCTGTTGAAAAAAATGCATTTGTGGATCGGTGCACGTCAGAGGAGTCTCATGAACCCACACAAACACAGTGAAGTTCACACATGACAGCAATTTGTAGATGCAGGTCCAACAGTTTCTATATAAATATATAAATGTATAAATGCAACTTCTTTTACATACATATATTTGTGTATTTATATAACATTTATTTAAGAAATATTTGTGTGTGCATCAGAAATATATTTGTGAACCTTATATATATATTTTTTTTACATTTATATACAACGATAACTATTTTTGTGTGCACTAACATATATTTTTGTGGAGAGAGTCATTTATATATAAATCATAAAATATATTTGTGAATCCCTCTGTGTGCATTCATTAATATTGAGACTGATATGACTCCATACATACCTGCTGTGCATAGTCGAAGCTGTAGTACATGGTGAGGTCTCGGCTACAGGGGGGATTTGGCCCAAGCTTGACACCCAGCATACCAGCTGATGCCCGGAGAGCCTGCCGCTCCGTGCCAACAACGCAGAGGTATTGCTCCTTCTTCCTCAACTTTGCGGACTTCACACGAAGGTTGTAGCTGCAGTAGATGGCGTGGTTGTTTTTCTGGCAGACCCAGCACAAGTCTGTCATGGGTTTTTAAGAGCGAGAGGAATACTCAAATTGATTACTTGATATCTTGAATTGATTAAAAAATTACATATTCTAATGAGAAAGAAATACAGTACATACCATGGTAGCGTATCTGACTTTAGTATCTCCGCCACACTGATGTCAACTGGATGTCAGACCTTCTGAAACCAGGGATCCGTCCAGGGAGTGGCACGGCGTGGACATCAGCAAAGTTTGTGATGAACTGCTGTGATGAACAATCAGCAGCCCCCTGCTCAGAACACGCCCACCACACCTGTTTATCCTTGGTGCCAATCCATGTTAGTGAGCTTGTTTTGAGATCTTCTGGAACAAATTACCACTATGATAATTAGATTAAGTATATCATATGCATACAGTTTTAAAAAGTGCTTAACATAGAGTATATGTTAAAGGGACTGTTTGTAAGAATCATAAATGTCTTGTTAACAGCGACACCTGTGGACATTAAGTCAACGAAAGTCAGCATCCTGTTGCTGGCGCTTGTGCTCGCTCTACATAGACATGAACGAGCATCGCTCAAAACAGTGAGGAGACACACGTCAGCTAAAAGCACAATATCACTCTATATTTCAGCTGCTTGGCAGTAATGTTAGCTGACCAGACCAAGGTCTCTCCATGACGTGTGTCTCCTCAATGCTGATCCTAGTGTTGGCTTTTCCTGCCTCAGCCTCCCGACCGCGGCCGGAGGGAACGGGGGAGACACCGGAGTTTTGGTCAGAGACGATAACGTTTCTCTCTGAGGAGCCCCGTCACTTCACAAGACACGGGAAACCTCTGTTGGTCTGGAGGAGCTGCAGCAGTTATTTCTGCACAAACGTCCACTGAACATTCACTAGATATTCTCAGAGCTAAACTAACTCTTCTGCAGTGTGGAGTGAGCAGCATGCACGTGAGAGGTGGA